>CP139501.1:324636906-324763385 GCA_021014915.2 Artemisia tridentata subsp. tridentata | reverse complement strand
TTTGTGGCTTATTTAGTTTTCCCCTTAGCTCATTGATAAATACTCAGCTGAGTTCAGTTTCATTTTGGCTTATTAGAAGCTTAACAGCCCTTTGAAGAAGATGAAGATGAGTTTAGAAGTTGTTGTGGAGATGTCGAGGAAATGGAAGAAATAAAATGGAGGATAGAGAGCTGCTACAAAGTGCTAATATTTTCTCAGTTTCTTGAGCATATACATGTCATTGAACAACAGGTAATTCTAATTCTCAACTTTCTATGGTGCAAAAACAGTCTAGTGTGAAATTTCTGTAACAATTTGATTCTATAATTTTTTTCCAGTTGACAGTTGCTGGCATAAAATTCGTGGGAATGTACAGTCCAATGAATTCTGGTCGCAAGGTAAGATTCTGGTTTTGAGCATGGAGTTTAACTATCATCAACAGCAAGAACATGAAGAGGTGAAGCAAAGCTTGGAAAAAGATTTTGACAGTTTGGAAAAAGAAGATCCCACCAGATATGATTTTCCGAATCATTAAGAATCTTTTTGAGTTGATTTTTCAAGCAAAGCTGAACTAGCTTAGAAGTTTCAAATTTTTTTATAGAGTAAATTGCAAAAAGATTTGTTTATGTGTTTAGGAGAAAACATATATTTTGATTAGTGATATAGAGTAAATTGCAAAAAGATTTGTCAGTTTTGTATTTCCAGATGTGTTTAGTTGACTATTAAAAGTCAAAATGAACACTATATTCATGTACTATGGAATTATTTTATTGATTTAATGTAAAAAGACTAAATTACCCCCGTGTGCATATCACGTGAAGAAGGTAACGGCTGGAAGTTAACGGAGGTACACGTGGGGGACTGAAAGTGAATGTAACAGTGGAAAATAAGGACCATTTCTGCACTTAATGAACAGTACAGACGAAATCTGCAATTTGGCCAAACCACAAGGATGATTTTTGCAATTTACTCAAACTTAAAACATTTTGTATCAAACACCCGATCAAGTGTGACGTAATATGAAAAGTGTCAACTATGATTATATAGCATCTAGAGATGAATATATTAAACTGCAACATATGCACAATCAAACCATGGAACATGCATAATCAATCACGACATAAGCAACTAGCCACACAAACATATACGCAATGTGAATATAAATATAAAGCGATAGCGAATGAAATGAAAGTAAAGAGATAAGTAAGAAGGCACAAACCGGACACAGTGATTTATAGTGGTTCGGTCACGAAGCTCCTCTTCGCCCTACTCCACTCCCCGAGTACCCAACTCGAGAGTTACTTCACTAATCAACAAACTCCCTTCAGGCGGAGAAAACCATACACGTCGCTTAACTTGTTTTCCGACACTAAGCTAGATGTCGAGTGCTAATCTTAGCTAGCACCAATCTACCACGATCTACCCGATCTACACCTTACACGTCGCTTATCCTATTTCCGACACTAAGCTAGATGTCGAGTGCTAATCTTAGCTAGCACCAATCTACCACGATCTACCCGATCTATACCTTACACGTCGCTTATCCTATTTCCGACACTAAGCTAGATGTCGAGTGCCAATCTTAGCTAGCACCAATCTACCACGATCTACCCGATCTACCCTTGATCCACATGATCAATCACACTGGCTTCAAGAGATCTTCACTATCTCTTAAGATCACAATGATCTTGACTCACTCTCTCACAAAAGAAAAATAATCTTGATATATGCTATGATACAATCAAGAGTGTAACCAATGTTACAAGACCTAACAACTACAACTCTTGTATCTTCTTGGATACTTTGAGTTCTTCTCTTTCAAATGAAGAGGAATGATAACACTTTGTATCTACTTGGATACTTTGTGTTCTTCTCTTGCTAATCAAGAGGGATGACAACACTTTGTATCTACTTGGATACTTTGTGTTCTTCTCTTGCTAATCAAGAGGGATGACAACACTTTGTATCTACTTGGATACTTTGTGTTCTTCTCTTGCTAATCAAGAGGGATGACAACACCTTGTATCTACTTGGATACTTTGTGTTCTTCTCTTGCTAATCAAGAGGAATGAAGAGGATCACTTGAATGGAGGATTGGATCACTCTTAAACAAACTAAGACTCTCCAAATGATCAAAGAAAGTCATCTAAGTGAGGAGGGATTAGACCAGAGAAAAAGGACTAGAAAAATCAAGTTGGAAGTGTGAAATGGTCCACTATTTATAGGCAAAGAAAAATCTAGCCGTTACGTACGGACGGCTCCGTTAAATACCCTACGGCTCCGTTAACTTTAACGGAACCGTGGAGCCGTCGGTGTCGAAAACGCTCCAGACGCTCCAAATTTTGTCTTTTAGTGGTGAAGGTTTATTTGGGGAAGTTTGGAGCTATTTGGGGGGGGGGGGGAAATAACTGTTACTAATTCAAAATAATTTGAAATGATTTTTCCAAATAAAACATTTCTTTTTAATTCAAAAATAATTTGTAAAATGTGTGGAAAACTAGAAGGGGGGTTGAATAGTTTTACGTCTTTTTAATTTATGAAAACTTTTGTTTACTTTTTAAAACTTCGATTCTATCTTATGTGAATTCAACTCTTGATCAATATGAACAAATATAAACAAATATAGATAAGCAATGCAAGTAAAGTAAATATAATGAAATGAAAGAAAGAGATGGAAAGATCAAACCACAACACGGAGATTTATAGTGGTTCGGCTACAAGGACACCTTTCTTGCCCTACTCCACTCCTCGAGTCACCTACTCGAGAGTTTTCTTCACTATGTCAACAAACTCCCTTATGGCGGAGAAAACCTTACACAACTTTAGCTTACACCGGCTTAACGACACAAAGCTAGATGTCGAGTTCTAATCGTAGCTAGAACCAATCTCACGACTTGTACACAACTTCTACACAACTTAATCACGACTTCTTCACAACGGCTTCATGACTTCTTCACGACTTCTTCTTCACGACTACTTCACAACTACTTCTACACTATTTCTTTACAACACAACTAGTTACTTACACTTAGATCTACTTATCACAACTAAACAAAACTTTACGCAACTACAATGATGATATGGGTTAAACTATAATACTTCTTCTCTAGTTGAAGGAGTATTCTTCTTTTGTACTTTGATGGTGGAAGCTTGGATCACTTAGAAACCAATGCTTAAGAGAATATGATCAAAGGGTTTTTGAAAGGATTTACAAGATTTAAAACAGAATGTTTGGGTGTGCAAAAGGTGAGTAAAAATCCAGGGGAAGGCTGGTATTTATAGAAGAAAAATCTGGACAGCTGGAGCCTACTGGAGCGTGGCCGGCCCCCTTAAATAGGGGGCGGTCCCCTTAATTTTAAGGGGGCAGCCTAGTAAAATTAAGGGGGCCGCCCTTGCTGAACGTTGGCCAGTTTTGTCCTTTTGTGGGAAAGGTTTTTCTGGAACATTTTTATTGATTTTGGTTGAAAATTTGAATTCATAAATTTATAATGAATTAAACCTTTTTATTTATTACCAAATATGTTTTTCTAAAAGATATAAAATGTTTTTGACATTTTATAAAAAATCTTGTGTTTAAGAAAATGTTTCTTTGATCATATAATGCATTGAGCATTAGTTCATTCATAGCTTAAGTGATTTGAGTTGTAGAAATAGATATTAACAACTAAATACTTGTTTACGTCATAATTTTCCGATTAATGATTTTACATTTTGTGATTATCAAAACATAGAGATATCGAAAAATATTAATAACGTGTTTAGGCATTATTTATATCAACAATCTCCCCCTTTTTGATACTTACAAAATCTAAACTCACTAAATCTAAAAATTAGTTTTTAGACAAGTATTTAGTGAGTTTACATCTATTTCTCCCCCTTTTTGTAGAATCAAAAAGGTTTAACCGACAAGTTTTAAGTGTAAAAGTGTCTTATGGGAACTCCCCCTTGATGTGTACTCCCCCTCGTTTGGGGGCACCAAGGAAACGAGCTATGAAACGCTTGCAAGAAAAATGTTAGAAGCACAAGTATATGTAACAACAATATGCAAGCATATAGAATAAGAACATTTATTTAATAAAAGTGTTGTGTATAAATACACAACCAAGAAGATTACAACATGAGACATGCAAACATTCAAACAAAAAAAAAACAACTAATGATACTACATAATCTTCCTAGGAGTACATGATCTTCCATGGAGCTTGCATACAAAAAGGTTTTGAAAATTATTTTTAAGCATTGCATATGCTTAATTGGGTGAAAATGGAGTTGGTGGTGGTGTAGTGGGTGAAGGTGGTGGTGGTGGTGGGTTGGTAATCATGGGTTCAAGAGATGAAAACATGTAGTGTATCTCATCTCTAAGACCAAATATTAAGGTCTGATTATGGATGCAACAAAGACAATTGTCACCATGGGCTTCAAGCAATGCCCAAGGTATGGGAAAGAATGGTTGTGGGGTTGGTGATGGTGAGAAGTGAGCATCAAGAGGTGTGATGGGTGATAAGGAAATGGCAAGTTGGGTGTATGAAGGTTCTTGAGTGGATGGTGGTGATGATGCTCTTGGTGATGATGTTAGGTGAGTGTTGATGTAGTCATTGATGGATGAAATGGATGGTATGGAGGAAGATGATGCTCCATGGGTAGAGGGTGTTTTTGATGGAGCATTTGGTGCACTTGGGGATGAACATTGAGGTGGTGGTGATGGAGTTTTGATATCATCTTGGGTTAGGTCTATGAAAGGTTGTTTTGGTGGTATGATGACAAGTCTTTGCTTCCTTGGAGTCTTAGAGATGGAGGATTTTGGTGATAACATGGTGGTTTTGGATGGTGAAGGATGATGGAATGAGAGGTGATTATATGGAGGGAATTTATAGTATGAAAATGTGGTTGGTTTAGGTTAATTTTTGAGGTTTTGTAGTAAGATTCCAATACCAGTTCGTCCATAAGGAGAAATGGTAGCTGGGACTAGATAAAAGGGGTCACATGATGCAAAAGAAAACAGTGAATTTTGCTTCCCAGATGGCCGGTCCCCTTAATTGCTGGCCGGCCCCCTTAAAATTAAGGGGACCGCCTAGGGAATTAAGGGGGCCGCCCATCTGCTGTTTTCCCAGGCGACCAAATTTGAAAAATTTCCAGAAAAGGATTATTGTTAGGGTGTATTTGCAGCAAGCTTCATTTGGATCATGTACAAGAAGAATTATTATATAGTGGCATAAACATGTTTAAATAAGCATGTATACATTTAGACTAAAATTAATCTTATTATAGAATGAGCATGTTATTTAATCATTAACAAGCATATCAATTTAAGCATAGCATTTAAGAACTAATCAAGAAAATAGATACTAACATACTATAATATGCAAGAAATAAATAATTCTCAAATACAAAATAAAATGTCTAAACATAATATTGTTCAAAGAAGCCAACTTCCACATCTCATCTCTTCTTCTTTCCAAAAATATTCTTGAAAGCTTTTCCTATCGACTTGAAACCACCTCTAACTTCTTGATGCATCTGCTGAGTTGTGTTGAGTAATGAGGTTTGTCGTTCAAATAGGATTTGTTTGGTTTGTTCGGAAGGACGAGGAACTTGATAATCGGAATAATTAAGTTCCGGGAGATTATCCACGAACGTCGTGGGAGATGGAGTACTGACACGTGAGGTGCCTTCCTCCTCCTCATCATCATCTCCCCGATGACATGTGGAACTACGAGGTGCGTAGATATTAGGGCGTCTAGATTTGCCCTTGTCACTACGAGATCGACGAAGTTGGCTACGAGATAGAGGGCGTAGGACGGGATGAACGAATAGGTAAGCATCACTCTCAAGATGAGGGAAATGTTCCATGACATAACGATAGAGACGGGTGAGGAACATGCCATAGGGAAGGTTGGCGTTGGGAGTGTTTTTGGCTGACATGATGCGATAGACAAAGAGGTAAGCCAAATTGTATTGTTCTTCTGCAACAATACAATACAACATGTGAGCAATGCTCGCCGTGATATGATCACAGTGACCACCGGTACTGAATGCATTCTCACGAATGAGTTCTTCCCAATGCTTCATGTCGGGGCTTAACTCTTTAAGAATGATTTGGTTTGCATGAATTTCGACATTTTTTGACTTGATCCTTCGGCTAGTCGTACCACGTTCTAGCTCGAGAAGTCCACGGATCTGGTCAGGAGAAGGAATATCATAATAGTACGGACCATTCTGAGGCCGATTTTTCTCAAATGATGAGAGATCCCATTCATTTGAGAAAACGGCTTGACCGTTGTAAGGAATTTGGAGAATTTGACCAAACTGAGCTAGATCGAGAGTGATAAATTCATTTTGGATCATAAAGGAAATAAAAATATAGCCATATGAATCGGTTTGCACCGTCACTTGGCTATAGAAGTCTAGAACGAAGCGAGGAATGATTGGCTCATTTATTTTGTAGAGACAATCGAGACGAACATTTGAGAACATTCGCTCGATTTGATCGGATTGATAGAAAGATGGATCGACGACTCTACCTTCGTGAATGTTTCTATTTTCGATGGGTCGATAGAAACATGCAATAGAAGGAGATATGCCGGGAGTTTCGGAGACTTTTGGAATGTAGGCCTTGGTTTTGGAAAGATCACCGACTGTAGCTTTAGGAATTTTCACCTATACAAGAAAGCAACACAAAAAAAAATAAATAAAAAAAAAAATGACATGCATATATTATATATGCTACTTATGTGGAACGTAAACATACTTCGACTCTAAAACTTTAATCCTAAGAAGTATTTTACAATGTTCCTTAGTTTTAATTTTTAACTCGCTTAAAATGTATTTTATGATGTTAAAGAATAGTTACATGGATATTATGACAAGAAACCAAAAATTTCCAAACGCTCCTTTATACGTCATAAACTACTTTGAAATGTGGCTTGACAAACATTAGATTGTATATCTAGCTATTTCTTACGAGTGTTTATGTTAAGTAACTTATTGAAAAAGGTGAAAACTTAGATTTTGACTAAAAAAATTATTTCAAAATGTTATGCCAAACGCTCCCTTAATTATAAAATTAACTACTAAAATTTCACTATACATATGAATTATGTATCTTGATGACTCAAAACAACTAATTGCGTGTTTATAAACTTGACAAGTAGTTGTGAACTTAATTTTGATTAAATTTTGATGATTCTAGCTCCTAATCCAAACACTCTCTTATATTTAAAAACATTTTTATGATTCGAAAAATATATTTTTAGGATTAGTGAGTTGTAATAAACTAATGTGATTAGTTTTAACAAGTGTTTATGGCATAATTCAACAATGTGATTAATTTTGAAAAGGAGTGATTAGTTTATCAAAACTTTGACATAATGGTTTTTAATTACTTAGTTTCTAGGTTGATTAAGCATTCTAATCCTATGGGGAGCATTTGGTTATAAGATTTCTAGACTTAATTTTAACAAAATTCGGGTTAAAAGAAAATTGAGTAAAAGACCTAATTATGATTAGACTCAAAATTGAATGAAATTAGATGAAATGTGAATTGAAAAACTTACAAAATGTGTTGCTAATCAAGATACAAGTGTTTGCCCCTTGCGAAACTAGTCGGAAGTGGTGATTTGGTGAATGGTTTTTGAGGTTTTGGTCATTCACAGCAGAGGGAGAGAAAGAGTGTTTTGTGAAATGGGATGTTTGGCAAAAAATTTAGAAGGAAAAACCATTTTGGTAGCATCAGATGGCCGGCCCCCTTAAACATTAAGGGGGCCGCCCCCGTTTACTAGCCGGCCCCCTTAAACATTAAGGGGGCCGCCTGCCAAAATGAAATTTTTGTCGGGTTTAGTTTCTGATAACCAAATATTTTTATGTATATAGATAGATTTATTATATATCAAAAATACGTTGGGTTTTATTGGCACGAGGAAGGAATACTTGACATTTTATTAACATTTCGTTAAGAAAATATTTCTTGAGAATTTTGGATAAAATGATCAAGATGTCAAGTCAACAAAGATTTTAGGGAGTGAGAGTAAATGTGTGTATATATATATATATATATATATATATATATATATATATATTTATATTGTGTGTGGGATGTTGAATAGAGTCGAGAAATGATGAGGTAATGACGGAGATAGGTGCTGACGGCGATGGGAGTTTGTTTCATCCATAGTTTTCTTGACTCGACGGTCGAAGTGCTACTTCTACGTTAATCCACTTAACTCACTTCTCTTCATCGCCATGAGTTATGTGATAGTGGACACTGAAGATTTTCGTGTTGAACGTTAAAGTTCAAAAGAGGCAAAGGGGGAAGAAAAGGTTCGAGGACGAACAATTTCTTTTAGTTCTAGATAGTCAACAAATGACGTATCTAGGTTATGTGCGAATATATTAATATATGTATATAGTATATTTATATATGTATTTATATTAGATATATGTATAAGAGATTATCTTCTAACTAATACGCAAGAACCAACTAAACTAGGCATTAAAACTTACGGGGGCATGCAATTTGCTAGTTCCTTAGTCCTAAGCATATAATATAGAGTAAGACATGAAAGAAAGGCGTACCTTTTAGTCTTCAATGAGTAGTCTTCAAGCACTTCAAAAATTATATGTTGACTCATAGAAGTCAATCAATGGAGAGATGCCGAAATTCCCGATGAGTGAACACTTTAGCCACTTGGTCCCCATTGTCCAATTTGTCCATAGTTGTTTGGACCGAACATGGTTTGCAATTGACTAGGATGCGTGTATGGTGGAAGTATTCCCCAATGATTGAAACTTGGTGGATTTGAATAATTTCACATTGGGTGAGTATTATTTTGACGGTTTGGTCTATTTTGGTTTCTTCTAGGTTTGAGGTGTTTTAGGCCGAGGGTGAGGACTAGGTGGTCTTCTAGGAGGAGGTGTTTTTGACCTAAGCTTTGGTTTAGAGTATTCTACTTCGGTTTTTAAAGATGGTTTGTAGAAAGCTTTTATTTCCTCATTATTAGCTATGGGTATTTTTCTATCTTTTATAAGTATATATTTAGGCTTTGACTCTAATATTTTTTGATTACTAGTTTCACTTTCAAACTTTACATTTTTAGTTTCACTAGTTGTAGCCTTAGTTGAGTTAAATCCTAATCCGGTTTTATCTCGTGATATTCTTTGAATGCTTATTATATCCCTAAGTGAATTACTACTATATTCAAATTTGTTAAGTCTACAAATTTCTTCTTTAAGTATTTCATTTTCATTTTTAGTTTCTTGACATGTTTTACATTCAAAGACTTCTTTTCCTTTTTCTAAGTTATGTAGTTTAATTTTTAATTCTAGTATTTCTTTTTCTAATTGGTTATTTATGTGTTTTAGTGATTTATTTTTAGTCATTACTTTTTGACCTAATATACATAACCTATTATATTCGTTATCTAGGTCTTTTTCATCTAATGATAAATTTTCATCACTAAAGTATTCGGTTTCGGAACGTACCTCACTTGATGTCTTAGCCATAAGACACTTCTCCTCTTTTGTGGTTTCTTTCTCGTCTTCGTCACTGTCACTCCATGCTCCTCCAATGAACGCCTTTTGGTTTTGCTCCTTTGACATCATAGGACATCTTCCAATGAGATGATTTGGATCACCGCATTTGAAGCATTTCCTCTCGCTCTTGCTACCTTTGTCGTCTTTGTTTCTTTGGAGTGTTTTCCTTTCGTCGTGTGGTTGTCTAACGAATCTTCCTCGTCTTTTGAAAAACTTCTTGAAGTCTCTTACGGCCATGGCATATTCTTCATCATCACTTTCGGAGGTTGAGCTATCCTCGTCACTTGATGCTTTCCTAGCTTTCAACGCGATTGACTTGCTTTGCTCTTTCTTTCCTTTGACCATCTCGGAGTCTTTCTTGATTACTGCTTCGTAGACTTTCAAGTTGCCAATCAACTCGTCAAGTTGAAGAGTTGACAAGTTCTTCGATTCTTCAATCGCCGTAACTTTAGCTCGCCATTTTGGATGAAGAGCCCTAAGAAGTTTCCTGACAAAATTCTTACTAGAAAAACTCTCATCAAGTGCCTTTAAACTTGTGATGATTGTGTTAAACCTAGCAAACGCATTATCAATTGATTCCTCTTCCGGAATCGTGAATTGTTCATATTGTTGAACAAGAAGATCTATTTTATTATCTTTGACTTGACTATTACCTTGGTGAGTTATTAGTAAAGAATTCCAAATTTCTTTTCCGGTTTCGCACATAAAGATTCTTTCGTACTCTTTACGTGGTAACGCATTATAAATAACTATTTTAGCCTCATTATTTTTAGAAAGTTTTCTTTTTAAATCATCACTTTGTTTTTCAAAAGGTACAACTTCATCCTTTTTAGTTTCAAGATTATGTTGAATAGGTAAAAAATCACCATTAGTAATAACATGCCAAAGATCTAGATCTTTTGATTTCACATAAGTTTCGAATCGATTTTTCCAATAAAGAAATCCATCACTTTCAAATAGTGGTGGTCTTTGCATAGATTGCCCTTCTAAATATTTTTTAGATTCCATAGATCGTTTCAAGTTTTAAAATACAGTTTATTTTAAAAATCTTGTTTGACATGGCTTCTGATACCAATTGTGGAAAACTAGAAGGGGGGTTGAATAGTTTTACGTCTTTTTAATTTATGAAAACTTTTGTTTACTTTTTAAAACTTCGATTCTATCTTATGTGAATTCAACTCTTGATCAATATGAACAGATATAAACAAATATAGATAAGCAATGCAAGTAAAGTAAATATAATGAAATGAAAGAAAGAGATGGAAAGATTAAACCACAACACGGAGATTTATAGTGGTTCGGCTACAAGGACACCTTCCTTGCCCTACTCCACTCCTCGAGTCACCTACTCGAGAGTTTTCTTCACTATGTCAACAAACTCCCTTATGGCGGAGAAAACCTTACACAACTTTAGCTTACACCGGCTTAACGACACAAAGCTAGATGTCAAGTTCTAATCGTAGCTAGAACCAATCTCACGACTTGTACACAACTTCTACACAACTTAATCACGACTTCTTCACAACGGCTTCACGAAAACTTCACGACTTCTTCACGACTACTTCACGACTACTTCACAACTACTTCTACACTACTTCTTTACAACACAACTAGTTACTTACACTTAGATCTACTTGTCACAACTAAACAACACTTTACACAACTACAATGATGATATGGGTTAAACTATAATACTTCTTCTCTAGTTGAAGGAGTATTCTTCTTTTGCACTTTGATGGTGGAAGCTTGGATCACTTAGAAACCAATGCTTAAGAGAATATGATCAAAGGGTTTTTGAAAGGATTTATAAGATTTAAAACAGAATGTTTGGGTGTGCAAAAGGTGAGTAAAAATCCAGGGGAAGGCTGGTATTTATAGAAGAAAAATCTGGATAGCTGGAGCCTACAGGAGCGTGGCCGGCCCCCTTAAATAGGGGGGCGGTCCCCTTAATTTTAAGGGGGCCACCTAGTAAAATTAAGGGGGCCGCCCTTGCTGAACATTGGCCAGTTTTGTCCTTTTGTGGGGAAGGTTTTTCATGAACATTTTTACTGATTTTGGTTGAAAATTTGAATTCATAAATTTATAATGAATTAAACCTTTTTATTTATTACCAAAAATGTTTTTCTAAAAGATATACTCCCTCCGTCCCATATTAAGTGTCCGCTTTTCAAATGCACAAAGTTTTAGGAAAGTGGGGCCAACTACACTCTCCACCAATCAAATATCACTATTACCCACTAAAGTCTCTTCTCATTGGTTGAAAATATTCCCTGAACACTTAATTTGGGACATCCCAAGATTCCATTATGGACACTTAATATGGGACGGAGGGAGTAAAATATTTTTGACATTTTATAAAAAATCTAGTGTTTAAGAAAATGTTCTTTTGATCATGTAATGCATTGAGCATTAGTTCATTCATACCTTAAGTGATTTGAGTTGTAGAAATAGATATTAACAACTAAATACTTGTTTACGTCATAATTTTCCGATTAATGATTTTACATTTTGTGATTATCAAAACGTAGAGATATCGAAAAATATTAATAACGTGTTTAGGCATTATTTATATCAACAAAATGTATTTTTGAAAAATGTTTTGTCACATTTATAAAAATGTGAAGTTTAGAAAAATATAATCCTTTGATCATTTGTCAAGTAGTAGATTTGTTTATCCATACCTTGAGTGATTTACGTCGGGATGGAAATCTACGACTTTGTTGAAGCATACTTGAGACGTCGGGAGGTGTTGATGTAAGTATGCATTGATGTTTTGTGTTTACAAGTAACTTGCACATTTTACGTTATGTATTACAAGTTACATGTTTGTCATTATTAAAACCGAAGAAACCGTTTAGTTTAAATATCGTAATATTTGCACTAACAATAATGTAACACATCGATGCTGAGGAAAAGAAATCATGATAAATATGTCACCATCATGTAAACACATGAAGTGATTGTCCCTGCACTACATCAATAAATATCACAATCAAATCATAAATACAACATATTCGAGCACCATCCACAACACATACAAATAGAATGAAACAACAAGGTAATCATAAATTTTACATCAAGTTTCGGAAATCATAACATACAATATTTGTTTTCATAATCTTGATTCATTTGTTTACAAAACAATCAAATGCAAGTTTCTTTATTACGTCACAAACGGTACACTAGATGTCTAGCCACAACTGATACATTAAAATCTAAGAACTACCCGATACCCCATCCAAGGGGCACTGTAGTGCTCGAACTGTCTCTGTTAACTCCTCAATCCTAGCATCCCTCTGTCTCTCCCCAGCCTCCAATCTCTGAATGCTCCTCCTGGTCATGTCGAGCTCCCCATCATGAGTCTCAATAATGTCCTGCAGAATCCTAGATATGTCCCCCTGATCCTGGGACTCCTTTCTCATGCTCTCATGCCTCTCTCCCACGCCTGTGATGTGGTCCCGCTGGTCCTGGACCTCCTGCTCCATCGCCTCTACCCTATCCCTAAGATCAGCAATAATCTCCTGCGCCTCCTGGAGGCTAGTACCCATCATATCAAAAACCTCCTCCATTGCTACTCTCCCCACTACGAGGTTCTCCACCTCCTCCTCAATACACTCGATGCGCTCGAGTGAAACATCGCCGATGAAACTGAGTAGAGCATCAAGGCGGTCCTCATGCCTAGAGAGTCTAGCAGCTAACAGTGGAATAGTATGATGAATGGGCTCTCTTGTGACCGGAAGAACTCTAGCAGCAGCGGTAGATGAACTCTCTCCCAATTCCGCAGCACTCGGGGCACCCTCCTGTGCCCTCCAGCTATGGATCACGGCCAACAAAAATGACCAGCGGCATGCATCAACCCTCCTGCGGGGTTGAGCAGCGGCCTCAACAACAACCTCGACATACGGATCTGATGATGAAGGGCCTACAAAATGTGCCCTCTTGCGAAAAGGCAAGGGGTCACTAGGCTCGGTCGAGTGGGTGGGTGATGGGACTGGAGATGTCACCGGGACTGTAGTGGTCTGGTGATAAAAGACTGTAGGTGATGGTATGAATGGGTATGATCTAGTAACTGAGTCAAAAAGAGAGTCAACTCTGACTGGTGGTGGTGATGGAATCATATAAGGGTGTGGCTGAGGTGATGGTGATGGTGGTAGTGATGATGGTGGTGAAGGTGATGCTGATACAGGTGATGGTGATGGTGGTATAACAGCTGGTGGTGGTACCAATGGGGCTGAAGGTGCACGTGCTCGTTTCTGGGCAGTGTACTTCCTAGGTGGGCCTCCCTGGCAAGGCACATAAAGTTGCCCAAATGGTGCGGGCTCATAAGGCTGTAGAAATCTGACTACCCTACGCCGGCGAACTGGTGCAGGTGGGGGTGGTATGGGTGAAGCTAAGTCGGAAGAGTCGGAGTCAGACGACTCGTCATCCGTGTTAGGAATATAAATATTCAGATGAAGGCTCGGTCACCCCGAGCATCTAATTAGCATTTCTATAGCTCGTAGGCTTATCTATATTATCAGTAATATTGTTAGTAGTTTAGTTATTAATTACTATTGTGGAGTGGGTCGGGGCTTTCCCCTCTGTCAGCTCGCTCCACAGTCCACTAGGGACATAATATGTAGTAGTATATATACCCCTTCCCACACATGGGAAGGGTTGGACCTTTTCAATCTAATATTACACAAGTTTCTTTCTCTCACTAAAAGGCTCCCATTTCTCTCTCTAACACCTCTTCCATTCGATCCATACAAGCCTCATACTAGTGATTCATGTATTGTGAATACCCTACAATTGGTATCAAGAGCCATGGTTAGGTCCATGAGAGTTGGTATTCACGAATTTGTGTAGTTTGTGAGGTGTTTATACTTGGGTCGATTTGTAGTTTTCTAATTTTCTTTGGTTCGGTTTGTTTAGTAGCTTAAATTTCACTTTGTACTTTGTTTAGTGATTAGAGGTTGTTTTATCTTGTATTTGTGTAGTTCTTTAGGCTTTTTCTTGGTTAGGTTTGTAGTTTGTTTAAGTTTTTCTTTCGGTTTGATTAAGTAGCATAGATTTCATCTTTGTACTTTGTTTAGTGATTAGAAGTTGGTTTTCTTTGTACTTTCTAGCTTAAGAATAGTATTAGAGTGGTATTTAGTGTTTGGATTCACTGATCTAAGAACGGTGTGGTGATTTTGAGAAAATTCGTGGGTTGTAGTTGTGTTGTTCTTGGCAGCGGTTTGTCTGTTTTGGACGATTATTGGACTCGGTTTGTGTCAATTCTTGGACACGGTTTGTCCTTTTACTCGTTTAGGCTAAAGGACAAAAGGCAGTGAAAGTGACGTGCCTGGGAGTTTGTGTCCACTCGGTTTGTCCCTGCTGCGTGTACTCGGTTTGTCCCTGCTGTGCATACTCGGTTTGTGTAGACTCGGTTTGTCTCTGAAGAATTTACTCGGTTTGTGTTAATTTACTCGGTTTGTGTGTCTACTCGGTTTGTCCCAGCTACGTAGACTCGGTTTGTCTCTAAGGATTTTACTCGGTTTGTACCTACTCGGTTTGTCCCAGCTTTGTGTAGACTCGGTTTGTGTAGACTCGGTTTGTCTCTAAGAATTTACTCGGTTTGTGTAAATTTACTCGGTTTGTGTGTCTACTCGGTTTGTCCCAGCTACGTAGACTCGGTTTGTCTCTAAGGATTTTACTCGGTTTGTACCTACTCGGTTTGTCCCAGCTGTGTACTCGGTTTGTGTAGACTCGGTTTGTATAGACTCGGTTTGTCTCTGTGGAATCTACTCGGCTTGTATCTACTCGGTTTGTCTCTCAGACTTGTATGCGGTTTGTGTCTTGGTGATTTTAGAAATTCCCGCGAAAGATTCGATTTCTCGGTTAAATCACAAGATCAGTAAAATCCCGTAGTTACTATGGCTACCACATCAAGTACATCATCAGATGATATTCAAGCAGCAGGATCTGACACTCGTCCACCTATGCTAGATAGGACGGATTATGAGTCTTGGGCACAACGAATTAGACTTTACTGCTTGGGCAAAGATAATGGTGTTAACATTCTTAAGTCAATTGACGAAGGACCTTATCAGATGGGTACCACCAGAGACGTGGTTACAACTGGTGAAGATGGAACAGTAACTTGGGGCATCGACAGACCTAGGAACTACAACGATCTTAATGAAGAAGAAAAGAAGAGGTATGATGCCGATATTAGAGCCTCCAACATAGTTATTCAAGGTCTTCCAAAGGATGTGTACAAGCTCATCAATTTCAACACTGAAGCCAAAGCTGTGTGGGACAACGTTAAGATGCTGCTAGCAGGGTCAGAACTCACAAAGGAAGATCGTGAGTCACAGCTGTATGATGAGTTCGAGCATTTCAAAATGAACCCAGGAGAAAATATCACAGATTACTATGTGAGATTTCATAAGTTGGTGAATGATATGAGGATGATCAGAATGACTATGCCCAATATCCAACTTAACTCAAAGTTTGTGAACAACATGACTCCGGAATGGGACAGATTTGTTACTGCCGTCAAACTCAACAAAGGTTTAAGGGAGACTAACTATGAACAGCTGTATGCTTACCTGCAACAACATGAGAAGCATGCTGCCTATGATAGGGTGCTGAGAGAAAAGTTGAATCCTTCAACTGCAAATGACCCACTGGCATTCATGACAAACATACAACCAACAAACCAATCATCATCCAATCCAAGCTATCACCAACTTCACTCACCAGTACCTGCTATGAGTTCACAACTTGACTCAGGCTACTCTCAGACCGACAAAATGATTGACAACCTCACCAATCAAGTATCTCTACTGGTTCAACAGTTTCAAGCATCACTCCCTCAGACCAACAATCAGTTAAGGAATTCTTCCAACCCACGCAATCTAGCAATGGTGGAGGACGGGAAAATTGTGGTCCAGAATGTGCAAGGGAGAGCTGGTAGAAACATGGGTCGAGGTTATGTGCAGAACAGAGCAGGGAATGCCAATCAGGGGCAAGGGAAACAGATCAAGTGTTATAATTGTGGGGGGCTTGGACACATTGCTAGAAACTGCAATCAACCTAAACGTCCTCAGAACTCAGATTACTTCAAAGACAAGATGCTGTTAATGCAAGCTCAAGAAAATGGTGCTGTATTGGATGAGGAAGAGTTATTGTTCTTGGCAGGAGATGGAGGAAATACTTTTGATGAAGATGTGGATGAGAAACCTGTTCAGGATCTGGCACTTAATGATCCTAACATCTTCAAGGCAGATGACTGTGATGCATTTGACTCTGATATGGATGATGAACCTACTGCTCAAACAATCTTCATGGCTAACTTGTCTTCCCTGGCCTCATCTCGTCAAGCTGGTTCTTCTAATGCATCCGTGATTTCTGAGGTACTAAAAATTTATGACACATATAATATTGTCGAGGGACATCAGATTCCCGAAGAAGTACATCAGGCAGTTGTTTCTGACTCAAGTGATGTTGATATGGAAAATAGCAATATTGTCTCATATGAACAGTATTTGAATAGCAACAACTCGCTTGATGTACCAAATGGTGAATCCTTTGTCAATAATGATGTGTGTGCTATGAGTAATGTATGTGCCTTAGATAATGCGAGTAATGTAGATAATGCATGTGTGTACCATGAGAACCAATTGCCTGTCCCTGATAATAACTTGATCACTAGACTTAACATCTATAAAGAACAAGTTGCTATGTATGAACAGCGTGCTAAGTTTGAGCTTAATGATCGTGAGCAGAAATTAGAAGGTCAAATGAGTACACTTATTAAAGAGTCTAGAGTGCGAGAAGAAACATTAAAATTAGAGTTAAGTTCTTTGAAAAGTCAGCTAGAACAGTCTGTCAAACAAAAACAGGAAGCACAAAAGTATGTAACAACACTTAAGCAAGAATTCAAACAAAAAGAAAAAACTCTTTTAAATGATTTCTCTAAACTCAAGACGTTAAAAAATAAGCTTGAAGATAAGTTGTACACACAAAATCAAACCATACAAACTGCTCAAATGATTCATAAGCACAGAAAGTTGAGTGATAAGCATAGTAAAATCATGATAGGTGAACCAAAGTCAACCATCCTTAGGGGTATGCAAGTATTTCAACCAGCCCTATATGATGGTAATGTGATGATTAAGCCTATTCATGACCAACCTGAGCATATCTACACTGATGAAGAGGATGAGTTAAGTGAGAACACAAAAGAAAAAATGAATGAGAAAATGAGGGATCCCGAGTGCATAGCCAGACGAATAATAATCAAACCCCATGATTATTATGAGGAAAATCGTTTGACTGTGTTTGCTCCTCAAAAGAAGTTAACACCTGAACAGATATTTTGGAAACAAGATAGTGAAAAACTTAAGGAAGATAAACTTAAGGCCAACACCCCCCTCATTCGAAAAGTTGCGTCCATAACGGTGTATCCTCCCAATACACCTAGGAATCTGGTGCCTTTGTCTCTTCCCACTGAATGCAAAACCTTTATTAGCTTATATGTGCTTTGGCAACTGTTTGCTGATTTTGATAAAACATGTAAGAAGAGAATCACACCAACCGGCATTACTGAGGGGGAAAGGTGTTTTGAACATGCAAAAAGGTGTTACTTAACTGAGGTCATGCCATTCTTTAAACTACTTAAAGAACATTTTGAAGGGTTGCAAACTGCCCTTAAAGCCGAAATAAAAGAAATGGAAGTAGTGTTTAAAGACATGGAAAATGAGGTGAATGAATATGCAATAGAACTTAAGAGTCGTGAGATTGAAAGAAAAAACATACTCATCACTAATGACAACTTGATTGCTAAATGTATTGCACAAGATGTATTTTACACTGTCACTGATTCTGCATTGTCTGCTTGTCAATTTAATGAGTATGCTATTGCGTTAAATGTCACCCAGAATCGTGTTGTTGAGCTTGAGGGGGAGAATTTGAAATTGCTTGAAAAAATTCAAAATGATGACCATGATAACATGGTTAAACGTTTTTCAAAACTAGAAGTTGATTATCTGAATTTGCAACTCAAACATCAACACTTAGAAGAAAAATGCAAAATATCAAATGTCAAGACATCCTCGGATGCTCCTGAGTTTGATACTTATTTTGAATTAAGCAAACGAGATGAGACAATTCAAGCTCACACGAACACGATTCGACTGCTGAGGGCCCAAATTGCCCAATTGAAATCCAACAAGTGTGAAGTATATGGCACCAATAAACCTTCGTCTTCAGATTCTCAGAATTTTCAATATCAAAACACCATAAATAAGTTACATTATGAAAATGAGTGTTATCGAGAAGAAAATTCAAAGGTTAAACAACATTTCAAAGAGTTATATGATTCTATTAAAGTTACAAGAAGCAATCATAATGATCAAATAACCTCTTTGACAAATGAAATTGAGAATCTTAAGGCTCGGGTGAAAGGTAAAATGCCATGCACCACTTGTAATTGTGATACACCAAAGGCTACTGATTGTAAAAAGTATGATGTTGATGTTGGGCGTATTCCGTTTAAGCTTAGAAATAACAGCCTTGCCCATCAAACATATCTAGATCATCTTAGAGAAGGTCTTGACACACTTCGTGAGGTAGTTGAAGAGGATAGGAATGATAAGCCACTTGATCAAGCAGTAGTCTATGCATGCAAACTCACGAAAAGGATTCAGGAAAACTTAGAATATGCCATAGGCTCAATTCCTAAGTTTAGAGGCCATAGAGATAGATTTGTTGCATCATCATCCAATGTTGTGAACAAGCATGTAGCCTTTGATCTACCACCCAAAACATCAAAACCCAACACATCATTATCAGGAAGACATGCGACAGAAAAACAAACTAATGTTACCTTCGATGCTTCTACAGGAGTAAAAAGTGACACCCAAGCTAGCGGGTCAAGGTCTAGAGGAAATGAAAGAAAGGATATGACTGCGCCAGCTAAGAATGATCACTTGAAGAATGTAGAAGCCCAACCTAGGAACAATAAGTTTACAATGAGTAGGATGAATCGTGTTGATTCTAGTATCAAAAGTACTGTAATTAATTCGAATTCTAATGCTATCTGTAAAACTTGCGACAATTGCTTAATTTCTGCTAATCATGATGAATGTGTTGTGTCTTTCCTGATGTCTTCTGCATCATCCCATGTTAAGAATGGTAGGATATCTGAAGCATGCAAAAAGGTTTGGAAAGCAACAGGAAAAACATTTGCTAGCATAGGCTATCAATGGAGACCCACTGGAAGGAAATTCAATTTAGGAAAACAGTGCACGTTACCTAAAATGAATAAGCATAAAATTGTCAAAGTTAAGGAATGGAGACCCACTGGAAGGAAATTCAATTTAGGAAAACAGAGACCATTACCTAAAATGAATATGCATAAAATTGTGAAGAATAAGGAATGGAGACCAACTGGTAGAATCTTGCCTTTAGAATCACAATGCCTTCCATCTAGGTCTTGTCCTGTCTCAAGTTCTGTCTCCACAGTAAAGATAGTAGCATCTGTGAAATCTGTGGTTCCTGAATATGTGTGTGCTGACCAAATGGACCCCAATTGCACTTGGGGATCCACATTTTTCAGTTATCCATTGTTGTCTGGTTTCAAATGCAGGTCGTACAAATCGTCCTGTGGTATTTGGACTCAGGCTGCTCAAAACATATGACTGGAGATCGCTCACGGCTCAAGAACTTCGTGAAAAAGTTTATCGGGACAGTTAGATTTGGGAACGACCACTTTGGTGCTATTATGGGTTATGGAGATTATGTGTTTGGTAATAGTGTAATCTCAAGGGTATATTATGTGGAAGGACTAGGACACAATCTGTTTTCTGTGGGTCAATTTTGTGATTCAGATCTGGAAGTGGCTTTCAGAAAGCATACATGTTTCGTCAGAGAATTGGATGGTTTAGATCTCCTCAAGGGCAGTCGGGGCACCAATCTATACACCATCTCAATTGAAGAAATGTTGAAGTCCTCTCCAATATGCTTGCTTTCTAAAGCCTCTAAAACAAAATCATGGCTGTGGCATCGTCGTTTGAACCACTTGAACTTCGGTACCATAAATAATCTTTCCCGTAAAGATCTTGTTAGAGGGATGCCCAGACTGAAATATGAGAAAGATCATCTCTGCTCTGCATGTCAACTGGGTAAAAGCAAGAAACAAACCCACAAGCCTAAAACCGTCAACACCAACTTGGAAGTTCTTCACACCCTCCACATGGACTTGTGCGGTCCAAAGAGAATACAAACCATAAATGGACCGATCCCTAATTCATCCGGTTCATGAGAAGACTCCCTTCGAGTTAATTCATAACAAGAAACCAGATCTTTCCTTTCTGCGTGTGTTTGGTGCTCTTTGCTATCCAACTAACGATAGTCAAGACTTGGGAAAGTTAAGAGCTAAAGCAGATATAGGTATTTTCGTTGGATACGCACCTGACAGTAAAGGGTATCGAATCTACAATAAAAGGACCCGTAAAATCATGGAAACCATTCATGTTACGTTCGATGAGCTGAGTGAGCTACCTGTTTCAGGACAAATCAGTTCTGGACCCGATCTTCACCTTTTGTCTCCTGGACCCATTAGTTCAGGACTTGTACAGAATTCCACGCCTGCAGATTCTTATGTGCCACCTACATGTGAGGAGTTGAAGAAGTTATTCGATCCCATGTTTGATGAATACTTTGAGCCAACAAATGGAACCATCCCGAGTGAATCAGCTGTAATTCCTATGGATGAGGTTCAAGCCCCACAAGATTCAGAAGGACCTGCAGCTTCAGTATCAGTCAGTCACAATGCTCCTGCTGCCAGTCAATCACCTTCGTCATCAAACACTCAAACTTCTCCAGTAATGCAAGAATCTTCAGATAATAACTCTTTGGAAGTTAATCCTTTTGCTCCTGTTGAAGAGGTTCCTTTTGAAAACATATTTGCTCCTGAACATCCATCAGACACATCCTTACCTGAGGAACACAGCACTGCTACTTCTGTTCATTACCATCAACCTCACGACCATCTCAGGAAATGGACCAGTAATCATCCAATCGACAACATCATAGGCAATCCCTCACGTCCAGTATCCACACGTAATCAACTAGCCACTGATGCACTATGGTGCTTCTTCAATTCCGTACTGTCTAAAGTCGAACCAAAAGATGCCAAAGAAGCAATGACTAAAGATTGCTGGTTCCAGGCTATGCAGGATGAAATCCATGAATTTGATCGACTTGAAGTATGGGAATTAGTGCCTCCTCCGGAGCGTGCAATGATCATTGCTTTAAAGTGGATCTTCAAAGTGAAGCTTGACGAGTATGGTGATGTCTTAAAGAACAAGGCACGGCTAGTTGCTAAAGGGTTTAGACAAGAAGAGGGCATTGATTTTGAAGAATCGTTTGCTCCGGTTGCTAGAATTGAAGCTATAAGAATCTTCCTAGCTAATGCGGCTAGTCGTAATATGATAGTCTACCAGATGGATGTCAAAACGGCATTCTTGAATGGTGACTTAAAGGAAGAAGTTTATGTGAGTCAACCTGAAGGATTCGTGGATGCTGAACACCCTACTCATGTTTACCGCTTGAATAAGGCTCTTTATGGGCTAAAACAAGCGCCAAGGGCATGGTACGATACATTGTCCAAGTTCCTCCTAGCAAACAAATTCTCCAAGGGTGTTGTTGATCCTACACTATTCACCAGGAAATCAAGAAACCATCTACTGCTAGTTCAGATATACGTAGATGATATCATCTTTGCTTCAACAGATCCTGGTGAATGTGATAGTTTCTCAAAGGAGATGAATTCCAAATTCCAAATGTCCATGATGGGACAAATGTCATTCTTCTTAGGACTACAAGTTTCTCAAAGTCCCGGAGGCATATTCATCAATCAATCCAAATACGCCAACGAGATCCTGAAAAAGTTTGGATTCCATTCAAGTGAACCTGTTGACACTCCCATGGTTGATAGAACGAAGCTGGATGAAGATCCTTCAGGGATTCCAGTTGATATCACACAGTATCGAAGCATGATTGGATCTTTGATGTACATCACGGCTAGCAGACCAGATCTTCTGTTTGCTGTGTGTATGTGTGCTCGGTATCAATCCAGACCAACCAAGAAGCATGTTGAAGCTGTGAAAAGGATCTTCCGATATCTTCAAGGCACGGTTCATATGGGTCTCTGGTATCCTAAGGACACTGCAATGGAGTTAACGGCATATGCAGATGCTGATCATGCGGGATGTCAAGACACTCGTCGAAGTACTTCAGGAGGAGCTCAATTTTTAGGGGAAAAGTTGGTTAGTTGGTCTTCTAAGAAGCAGATGAGTACTTCCATATCCTCTACTGAAGCTGAGTACATTGCTATGTCTGCTTGCTGTGCACAAATCCTTTGGATGCGATCACAGCTTTCGGACTATGGATTCTCATACAACAAAATTCCCCTATATTGTGACAACAAAAGCGCCATTGCTCTTTGTTGTAACAATGTTCAGCACTCCAGGTCAAAACACATCGACATCAGGCATCACTTCATCAGGGAACAGGTGGAAAAAGGAATTGTGGAGCTATACTTCGTGAGGACAGAGTTTCAGTTAGCTGACATCTTCACCAAGGCCCTCCCAAGAGAAAGGTTTCAGTTTATTCTCCCACGCCTTGGCATGAAAAGCATGACTCCTGAAACCCTCAAGTGTCTTCAGGAAGAAAAGGAGGAGTAAAGGATTGTCTTCTTATATCCTTGTACATAGTTGTATATATCTTAAATCAAAAAGAAAAATACAAAAATATAAAACCTATAAAAACCATAAAAATCGAAAAAATCAGAAAATACCAAAAATAGTTCTACCTAGGCATGTCTTCTGTTTATCGATAACATTTACGTATCTAGAAATGTCATTCAACAATGGCACGGATTCTTAAATGAAGCTCGAGCAGAAGTTATACTAATCAGTTAAAACATGTCTTATTGGCTTGCAGTTACTTCATACTGCAACCCGCACTATACACTGGGGAAAGCATATCGCCAAAAAGATAGCTGTTCCTCCAACCGGGTGATGTTCACCTGGGCATGGATTACTTTATATCCATGTTCTCCCGTTTTGATGTACGTTTCAGTGCGTCATTTCGTGTATAAGAAGAGAATCTTCTTTACATCAGACTCTTTATATTGTTTGATTCTTCAAGAGAGTCTTGATGTTACACAAGGTGGTTGATTGATTTAAAATTTTCAAATGTCCGACACCTTGCCAGATTTATGCAACATCAGCAGTGACACTCTCTTGGTGTTTCAAGGGAAGCATAGTATGCTTCAAAATCAGAATACATTTTAACCTGACCACATTTTCTCCCAAGTTTTTCTAAATGTATTTAAATCAATTGGGATCACAAATCTCAAATGGTTTGAAATTTTTGATCGGGGGAGAGAATGTGATTTAAATAGGAAATTCTGATAAAATGTGATGATTTGGAAATTAATGTAAGCTCTCCCATATGTGCTAAACTCTTTTGTATACCAAGGCACATATTGAGGGGGAGCAAAATGTTTTGGTCATAAAAGCAAGCTCTTCCATATGTGCTAAAATCTTTCATATATCGATGCACATAGTGAGGGGGAGCAAATGGTTTTTACAAAACAAAGGATTTTGGCATCTCACGTGTGCAAGGCTCAGACTTCACCAAAGAATTGACGAAACTTGAATTGTCATCAATCGAAAGGATACGTCTTGGCCGGGTAATAATTTCAAGCTGGTCTAACCAGTGATGTAAGCGTGTCTCGAAAAAGATGTATCTGAGTAGAGTGTACCATTTCGAGAAACCTTCTATGGACTTGACCAGGACGGGTAATAATTTCAAGCTGGTCTAACCAGTGATGTAAGCGTGTCTCGAATCGGTCATGTTCACTGAAAGTGGATCAATTCAAAAAGTGCAAGCTCTACCTAACATGTGCAAATTTATAAAACTATCACATGTTGAGGGGGAGCATTTGAAAAAATATAAAACTCTCAAGTGTTTACAAAAATGTGTTTCAGAATCATGAACACTTTGAGAGATTTTTCAAAGATTTGATTTATGGCAATCGTGGAAGTACACCAAAGACCGACCATTTTAATTAATGCATGGAGTTATAAGGATGGTTAGGTTAGGCTCAAGTTCCCACGATCCCGCCAGAGCCGGAGGGATCTACCCAGGGACAATCCACTAGTTAGTGTAGAAGTCCTTAGGTATGATTAAAAAGGAGAAAAGTGTGATTAAGGGAAGAGTGCCGACTGAGATGGAGCTAATACTGGAACAAACCCAACAAGGTACTAGTAATGAAGTCTCGGTAAGCACTGAAGGGGTTGAAGAATGAAAAAGAATTGTAAAGATAAAGGGTGAAAAGAAATAGCCCTCCTTACAACTTAGGCAGAAACCGGGTCAATACATATGCTGTCAGAATCACTTAGTTGATTGCTGGCATTGAAGACAAAGTATCATTGACCCAGTGATACGCTGCACAACCCTCCCTAGCCACTCAAGGTCCCTCAAAGGATTCTTGTTTCAATTGTCACGGAGTTCAATACATTCCTATCGTCTCTCTCACTCCGAGTTAGATGATATTGAAAAGGTGGCAGTCCTCTCCAGCCTCCGCTCACTAAATCAAAACGCACTATCGAGTCTAGAGCCACGAGATGCATAATAAGATCTCATAGGGACACGAATTATTTCTACACTGGTTGTTCAACATTAATGACACCAGTTGTAATCTTAAGAGTCCTACGCAGATCTTAGCAATCTGCCAGAACATTTATGAGAGAATTTACGAATGTAATTCTCAATGATTGAATGGAAATTCCTGCCAGGGTCAACATCAAGCAGCCCTGAAAGCAGGTCACTTCGGTAATTCTTTATGGATTACGCTTAGTGGTCACGACGGTTTCAAACGGTCTACAGTCGTGGAGTGATCTCCAGCGACTCACCTAATCGTTGATGTGCTACGGTTCGATCTTAAAAAACCCTCTTTGGGTTTTCGATTAGGAACGGTCTTGGTAAGAATTAGAGAGAGTTTTCACACTATGCTGTTAACAATCTCGAAGTCCGAACCTGTAAGTACCGGTCGATTTGTTGCTAACTGTCGTATGCAGGAACTTCTGGCGATTGTAGCTGTGGAATGCTGTAGCTGGTTGCTGTTGTAGCTGGTTGCAGAAAAGATGCCAATCCTCTACCACATGTTCACACTACCTCGTCATTGTTATTCAACAAAGTCATGATCAACCAAAAGACCTTCAACACGGCTTCTGCTAACTCTGATACTAAAGATCATGACACCAAACAGTGTGAGCATGTCGGCTCGAAGAATATCACATCACAAGGAAACATACTGCTGAAAGATGACTTGGAAACAAATGTTGGATGATAAAGTCGAAGAATACTCAAAGATCATCCAAGACAATCAATCAGTCATCTAATCATTACTGCTGAAGGCACATAGACTAAAGACTTTGAAGAATCAAAGACTACGAGCTATAAAGACAAGTTCAGAAGAAAGAATGCTAGAATTCAAATTATTATTTCCGGGGTGACCTCCCTTAGGGGGAGATTGTTAGGAATATAAATATTCAGATGAAGGCTCGGTCACCCCGAGCATCTAATTAGCATTTCTATAGCTCGTAGGCTTATCTATATTATCAGTAATATTGTTAGTAGTTTAGTTATTAATTACTATTGTGGAGTGGGTCGGGGCTTTCCCCTCTGTCAGCTCGCTCCACAGTCCACTAGGGACATAATATGTAGTAGTATATATACCCCTTCCCACACATGGGAAGGGTTGGACCTTTTCAATCTAATATTACACAAGTTTCTTTCTCTCACTAAAAGGCTCCCATTTCTCTCTCTAACACCTCTTCCATTCGATCCATACAAGCCTCATACTAGTGATTCATGTATTGTGAATACCCTACAATCCGCCTCTGACCCAGAGGAATGGTGAGGGGTCAAAGCTCGGGGTGGGGGTGGTGAAGGACAATCATCAGCGGCTAGGAACTGCTGTGACTCATAGTACTGGTCAAGAGTCAAAGGACCAAAGGCGAGAGAAGATGAAAGTGGGATAGTGGGTGAGATAACCGTTGTCGAGGCGACTTTACCCTCCTCAAAGGGCTCTGTCTCTCCAGATGTGTTCCCAGATGGAACAACAGATGGGATAACTGGTGAAACGGGTAAGGTGGTATTGGTGTCAGCGTCTGATAAAATGATAACAGTAGTGGGTGGAGTAGCTGTTGGTACTGGTGTTACTTCGGTCTCAACATCAGACAGAATGATGACGGGGATCGGGGGAGACATGGTACTGTAATATCCCAATAATAATAAGTGTAAGTCATTAATAATATAAATATGCATTAGCCATAATAACATTCGTAGGTGATAAAACTAATTCGTTATGCATAATCTGCCAAGCAAATCTCAATGCATGTGTTAATAAAGTGTTAATATTCATTCATTATGCATAATCTGCCAAGCAAATCTCAATGCAAAAGTTCGTAAGTGTTGGCACGGAGGGCATAGGGTGGTAGAGTTAAAAAAAATGGTCCTTTAGAAATCGCGGTTATAGTCCAATGTTTTTGAAAATCACTTGGTTCTCTATAACCTAGGCTCTGATGCCAATCTGTAACACCCAGTTAAAATTTTAGATAACAGCGGAAGACTTAAACGGGGTATTACCAATTAGATCACAGTCGTAAGCATAGATAATCGTTAAAAGTTGCATTTATATCATTCAATGAAAACTCAATATTCAGAGATTACACATTAGTTGCCAAAAGGATAGTTTTTCACAAAAGTGAAGATGAGTTTGAAAAGAATGATATAATTATTTGTAATAAAAAGGGGGTAGATTTCCAATGCCCATGCCAACTCCGTGCTTGAGATTCCTTAGTTACCTGAGATAAAACATGCTTAAAATGTCAACACAAAGGTTGAGTGAATCCATAGTGTTTAATTTGTAATAGTTTGAACACAAGTTAAATAGTAGGGGAAAATCATATGATATTGAAGTGTAACATATAAATAAATATTGCCCTAAGCCTCATGACACGCAAACCTTAAATTGTGGGGGTAATAATAGTTGTAATAAATATTCCACATCATGGTAATGATGTGGGTGATAATGCCCTCATCGTAGGAGTTTTGCCAGACTCTTAATTCGAATAAAGTGCATTTGTCTATCAATCCGGCTAACACTATAGTTATCTATCCGGCTAGTACAAATGGGTTATCAACTTCCAATAGATCTATTCACAAAATTCGCGTTCACTCGCAAGTGATTAATGGGCAGGGTGGTAACTTAGGCAATAATACTTAGCAATATCAATCAGGGAAGCATACAGAAAAATACTTGTGTTCAGATTTATAGCATGTATCTCCCCACGGGATTTGAAAACATAGTAAAAATGTGGGACTACGAACTCACCTTAGTGATACAGTAGTCAAGTAGTGATCAAGTGATGTAAGTGAATAGCTCCGACTTGCGACCTAGAGTAATACGATAAGTTTAGATTCGTTTGTTCTAGGGCTCGATGTGAAATGACGAGTACGAAAACCTTCAAGTGTGATAGCGTCGGATTTGTGTATTTTAGATGCTTAAGTCCAAAGATAACTTATGATAATTATTGTTGTTATTTTATGAAGACGTCATCGATTAAAGCTTGGTTGTATAATATTGTTGGTTATCACAAGTGTTAGTAAAAATATTTATTTTAAATATTTTTAGTTATAGAAAAAGTGTATTAGTTATTAGTATGGATATATATCATTTTTATAAATGTAATAAAAGTAAAATTTATAAAGTGTTCCAAAGTTAAAAATGTTTATGTCAAGTTTTTCCCCTTTTTGTTTACAAAGTTACACTTTAAACCCCTTTATTAAAATAACTACACTTCTAGTCCAAAATTACCCTTTTTATACTTTTACCCTTAACTTTCGGCTATTTACAATTTCTACCCTATATTTTTATTAAAAATCAACTTTTCAGTTCCGATCCATAAGGTTAACAGTTTTTACACTTTCGACCTCATAACGAAATATTTTGCAAATTTAGTCCAAACTTTAGTTTTTGAAAAAGTTAACTTTTATCCTTTTAAAAGTTGTCATCTTTATCAAATAAATATTTTGCAAAAATCAGTTTTTATTCACAAAGTTCACGACTTTGTTTCTGTTTTTGTTTCGAAAATCTCATTTTGAATTCTTGCTGGGCTCGTTAGCCCATTAAGCCCAAAAATTTAGTTTTAGAGTTTATAAGAACTGTTCGAGTATGCTTAGAATTGGTGTCGATTTGGGGTAGTGTTTAACATCATTAGGCTTGCATGTTTCGCTATCTCGTTTCACCCTTGAACAAGGAATCGAGGTATGTAAAAATACATATACATGGTACGTACGAAATGAGAGATATCGAGTCTATCTTAAGAGCTTTAAGTGAGTCGCAATATGTTTAAGTTTTTAGTTTCCTTCGTTATATTTGATTTGTTACACATACGAAATAAAAGACAAGTAATGGAAAGGAATTAAACGAAGTCGAGGATACTTACAACACCCAAAGGTGGTGAAGAGATACGAGAGTGAAGGTACGAACGAGGAACACGATCTAGCTTATACTCTTTCGAACGAAATGAACCCACTCGAATAACTATACCCAAAACGACTTTAAGCTTGTAATGTGACCCAAGTATCCTTCTTCTTTTCTCCTTTGCTCGACAGTAGACTCAAGAGAGAAGAAAAGTGATGTGTGGTGGTTTGTGTTTGCGTTGTGTTTTTGAGTGTGCATGCAAGGGTCGAATGTTTATATAGCCATGTTGAGGCATGGCTCATGCATTATTTTATTTCTTGTATGTCGCATGAATTTCAACGTAAACTCAAGAGGTCTTGTTTGTTCTTGGCATGCTAAAGAGTCGGCTGAAAACTAGGAGATGTGTGTGTGACTAGTCACGTCAAAAGAAGGGCATGGCAAACATATTACCCATTGAGTATTGTGTTTAGAGTGTCAAAGTAAGGTTTAAGGAATTGTTTATTGCCTTAGGTTGGTTTTAGGGTGACAAGTAGGGTGGCCCCTTTGGTTTTGACTTCTTATCACACGCAAAGAAAAACAACGAAAGGAGTTGTAGTACAAGAGTGTGTGTGTCGAACGGTTTCAAGAAGGAAAGGACAAGAAAAGGGGTAATGAGTCAAACAAATATTGAATATTATACTTGTGTTTGTTTATTTCGATTCACAGAAGGAGGAAAAAAGAAAAAAAATATACTTTGGGATTGAAGTGGTGTCGTGGCCCAGTCCAAAGAAGAGAAGAAGAAAAAGTAATTAGAGTGGCTTGTGTGGTGTTGTTGTTCGGCCCAAGGAAAGAAAAGAAAAAGAGGAGGAAACTAGCCGGTTTGGTTATTTAGGATTTTCAGTCCAATGAGCCCAATAGATTCGTATGGTTCGATTCGGTGTTTTATATTTAGAGTCGGTGCGCAAGTGAGCTATTCGTGTCACGTCACATATTCGTTAAATGAGTGACTTGTGTTTGTGTCGTTAGATATATTTGTGTATATATATAAAAAAAAAAAAAAAAAAAAAAAAAAAATCAACTCGTAAAAATGGGGGTAATCAATCATCCATTAGAATTAATTTAGGGTTTAACATTAATTAATGACACGGTAAATTAACTACCTAAGACACTAAAAACTTCTAAACCGATTAGCTACATGTTAGAACCTTTTACAGCAGTTTGTATCTAGTTCCATGTTTGTATCCAGTTCCAAAAGTCACGTCATCAGTGTTGACTAACAAATGTTTAATGTGTATAGAAACTTGGATTCATATACCGAATGGCAATTAACTACCTAAGACACTAAAAACTTCTAAACCGATTAGCTAATAAATAGTTTGATCCATATATGATGACTTAAAAGCTCTATCAACCTTGTGAAAAAGGGGTTTTACTCGGTTTGAGTTTGTGTGACGATAGGTCTAAATCCCGTTGATTAGTCGACTAAAAGTCGGAAACAATAATTAAATAATAATAATAATAATAATAATAATAATAATAATAATATCTCTCGCCCGTTCAATGGTGTCAAACTTCTTGGTGGTTCAGTCAGTTTGGATGATAGTTTTTGTCGAGATTTGGCTTTGAAAAGGGTTTCTAAAACCATCACCTTAATGGAGGCAATCCAAAAACTTCATGATCCCCAATGTGAGCTTCTTCTTCTTCGCAGTTGTGCTGGGGTTTCAAAATTATCTTATTCTTTCAGGACATGCTCCCCTTTGATTTTACAGGAGGCCCAGGTTCGGTTTGATCAGTCTTTACGTACTTCATTAGAGAAGATTGTTACCGCCTCAGGGCCGGGTTTCGGTGATTGGCAGTGGCGTCTTGCCACTCTTCCAATCAAGATGGGTGGTCTTGGTATCCTTTCAGCGGGTGACATCATCCAGTATGCTTTTCTTGCCTCTCGTATGCAAACGAGTGATCTACAGGACAAGATTCTGACTAAAACCGGTAATGTCTCCTATGGTCCTTCTTTTCAGTATGCTCTTGATACTTTCAACAGTACTTGTAACATAGATGCTCTCTCTGTCACCAATGGCGCTTCTGCCCCCCAAATGATGAAAACCTTGGCAAAGTGTTACTTTGGTGTAATTGAGAAAGACCTTGTTTCTAAGTACTCGTTAAGTCCAAGACAGGTGGCTATTCTCAGTTGCATACGTGCCCCACATGCACAGGATTTTCTTTTTACGATCCCTATTGATGGCTTGGGTCAGCGGATGAACCATCGCCAATTCCGATCTGTGTTGTGTTATAGGCTTACTGTACCTATGTTCTCTGAAGGTAGCCTTTGCCCGAGTTGTAATGTGCATCGTATGGATATATGGGGAGATCACGCGGTCCACTGCTCTAGTGAAGTGGGTGTGAAGTTCAGGCATAATCTAGTACGTGACATTCTTGTTGATATATGTTCTAAGGTGGGGATCATGGTGCGTAAAGAAGTTCCTATGGGGTTCCTTTCAGAGGATGGGAAGGATTTGCGACCTGCAGACTTGCTATTATTTAATTGGCATCAAGGTAAAGATGCATGTTTGGATGTGACCGGTATCTCTCCATTTGCTGGTACTGGTGTGACTTCATGGGCTCCCGGGGTAGCCTTGCATAATGCTGTGGAGAAGAAAAAGAGGAAGTATGCGTCCAAATGTGAGGATAATGGATACAAGTTTGTACCTTTTGCTTTTTCTACCTTCGGGGAGTTTGACACGGAGGCTTTGGACACACTTTCACGTATTAAGTCTATTGCCAATAGCCACTCAAATAATGCTAAGAGTGGTATTTTTATTTTTCATAGAATAAGCTTTTGTATACAGAAAGGGGTGGGAGCCCAACTTGTGTCTAGACTCCCATCCAACTTTATGTAAAATTCTATGAATCAAAAAAAAAAAAAAAAAAAAAAAAAAAATAATAATAATAATAATAATAATAATAATAATAATAATAATAATAATAATAATAATAATAAAGGTCCCTCTACACCACTACTTGTACAATCATCATAAAATATTAAAATAAGAAAATTAATAGTTTTTAGGATACCGTTAAGAACAACATAAAATATTAAATCCAACGCATCTATCTATAAAATATAATAAAAGCTACATGTTACAACCTTTTACAGCAGTTTGTGCAATTAATGGGATAATGTGTCTCTTCTCCCATTGGTCATGTATTTATTTCGTACAACACTATCGGTGCATCTTCTTCTTTAATAAACTAGAGTTTAGAACAACTCTATGAAGCACGATTTGTAATTAATTGTATGACGGATTGGTGGGTGAGACAGGAAGGTACAACACACCACAAACAAAACCTCAGTTCTTCATGCGAAAATTACTGTTAAGGCCACTGTCACAATCATTTGCCTTGCAGAGGGTCACTTTTTTTTCTATCCCCAAAAAGGCCACCAATTTCGCTGCAAATAGGCAGCGAAATAAATTCCTACACGTGTCCTCTTCTGATTAATCCAAAAATAAATAAAAAACTAAAAATAATAAATCGCCGCCCATTTGCGGCGATCTATTTCTCTCTCTTCATTTTTTGGGCCCCACGAGAATTAAAAAAAAATATATATATATCACTTCATTTTTGCAGCGAGATATGCCCACTTGTACTTTTTGAAATAAAAAAAAAATTACCAAAATTACCCTAAACTTTTTAATAATTACAATTTTTTTATATAACAAACTTTATTCGTCAAATATATGGCAAATATATAGCGAATTCGTTAATAAAAAAAATACTGTTGCGAAGAGCTCTAAATTACGAACAAAACGAGCCCAATATTGATATGCTTTTGACGTACGTACGATTTTATAAAAAATATTGAAGTTTAAAATAGAAAAATAAACTTACAAAAATTACCTTAAAATTACTAATATTTATAAATTTTTTATATAACAAACTATATTCGTCAAATATTTAGTAAATATTTGGTAAATATTTGACGAATAAAGTTTGTTATATAAAAAAGGTAAGATAGTACGTATGGCACTGTCATTTTTTAGTTTGTTCCTAAAATGTAAGAATGCGAGGTATCATTACATACTTTGGGTGCATATCCATATAGCTGATATGTACACAACTATTAACAACAAGAATACTTGATCTCGTTGGAAACATGATACGGGGAAATTATTACGTAATAATTTCCCCGTATATCCCCGTATCATGTTTCCAACGTAATTTCCCCGCATCATGTTTCCAACGAGATCAAGTATTCTTGTTGTTAATAGTTGTGTACATATCAGCTATATGGATATGCACCCAAAGTATGTAATGATACCTCGCATTCTTACATTCTAGGAACAAACTAAAAAATGATAGTGCCATACGTACTATCTTAACTTTTTTATATAATAAAATTTATTCGTCAAATATTTACCAAATATTTACTAAATATTTGACGAATAAATTTGTTATATAAAAAATTTATAAATATTAGTAATTTTAAGGTAATTTTTGTAAGTTTATTTTTCTATTTTAAACTTCAATATTTATTTTTTATAAAATTGTACGTACGTCAAAAGCATATCAATATTGGGCTCGTTTTGTTCGTAATTTAGAGCTCTTCGCAACGATATTTTTTTTTATTAACGAATTCGCTATATATTTGCTATATATTTGACGAATAAAGTTTGTTATATAAAAATATTGTAATTATTAAAAAGTTTATTTTTCTATTTTAAACTTCAATATTTTTTATAAAATCGTACGTACGTCAAAAGCATATCAATATTGGGCTCGTTTTGTTCGTAATTTAGAGCTCTTCGCAACAATATTTTTTTTATTAACGAATTCGCTATATATTTGCCATATATTTGACGAATAAAGTTTGTTATATAAAAAAATTGTAATTATTAAAAAGTTTAGGGTAATTTTGGTAATTTTTTTTTTTTTCTTTTTTTTTTTTATTTCAAAAAGTACAAGTGGGCATATCTCGCTGCAAAAATGAAGTGATATATATATATATATATTTTTTTAATTCTCGTGGGGCCAAAAAAATGAAGAGAGAGAAATAGATCGCCGCAAATGGGCGGCGATTTATTATTTTTAGTTTTTTATTTATTTTTGGATTTATCAGAAGAGGACACGTGTAGGAATTTATTTCGCTGCCTATTTGCAGCGAAATTGGTGGCCTTTTTGGGGATAGAAAAAAAAGTGACCCTCTGCAAGGCAAATGATTGTGACAGTGGCCTTAACAGTAATTTTCGCGTTCTTCATTCTTAAGTCTTAACACACCACAAAACTTCTATAGTACGATTTTAGGGACGATAGGTGAAAATTTCACCTATCGTCTCTCAAACTTAAAAGTTGCATATATCGTCCCTATCACCTCCAAAGAATAACACTCGTGGTCCTTTTAGGGATGATAGGTGAAATTTTTTTAAGTTCCAAAAAATAACACATGTAGTCCTCTTTTTTCCTTGCCTAAAACAACTATCTTCTCTTTGCGAACGGTTAAGAATCCTCTTTGTATGCGCGTTATCTCTTGTTTATTCTTATAGTTTTTGCTTCTTATGCTTATGAAAGGATGATACTCCGTTTCTTCCTCACTCTGTAGTGTTGTCACACAAGATAAGCACGCCGCCCGCCTGCTTGCCGGGCGAATCAAGGACCACGAGTGTTATTTTTTGGAGGCGATAGGGACGATATATGCAACTTTTAAGTTTGAGGGACGATAGGTGAAATTTTCGACAAACCACATGGACCATTTATGTAATTTACTCTATTTCGGTTGATTATGTTATAATTTATTTTTGTAGGTAGAATGTGATTGAGAAAGATTAACCAGGTTTGACATGTTTTATCTTTTTTCATTCTTCAATTTAATTGTTAGTAGATGATATAGATTGATGAAAATGATTATTTGTACTTTATGTTCTCTGTGCGTTAACTGTTTGATAAATTGTGTTTGTGTAAATGTCATTTGTACGGCAAAAATGAAGCACATGATGATTCCTTATAACTAAGAGACGATGTTGTACATGATGATTCATCCGAAAAATTAGCGGGTTTGCAAGATTTGAGTTAGGTGCTTCCTAGAGTTATATGCTTGCAAGTTATTCCATGAAAATGTTAGTGACCATACATTGGGTATGTAATTATTTACTATGGTTAATTCTAATCTTCTTGCATTGTGGTTAATTCAAATTTTAAAAATATATATATACATTTATGAAGTAGTTAAGCTACAACGAAATTTTTTACACCATTTGTATGAACTGCTTGAACGTTCAGCCAATACTCCGTGATACGATCACATGTTTTTTTAAATACTTAACTTTATAATTAATCTTAAAGTAAAATGTTAAAACCAAATGGGAACGATGACTTTTTTGGCTTTTCAGAAAAGGGTAAAAAATTATATGTTTCTCAAGGGATTAATTATTTTTTTTTATCCTTATAATATACAGATACCTTCGAGAACACTTGAGAAAACTAACACAACAAGCTGATAGCCGGAGGCGAGCAGCTGTTATGGAGATGGTGAGGCAGCGTGTTGCAGAGGTTTATGGCAGCAGTTGTTGATGGGGAGATCATACTGTAAATAACATGTCGTTGAAAATGTGCAGTCATGTCAACAAAGGTATTTTGCAGAAGGGCTGAAACATGTAAAAAAGAAGCCATTACGTAAGAGGCAATAACCTGCTATACATTTTTTTTTTTTTTTTTTTTTTTTTTTTTTTTTTTTTTTTTTTTTTTTTTTTTTTGTAAATATGACCCATGGTACTTGGGTTAGGAAATTTGTATTAATTTACTATCAATCTATCATACGAGTCGAATTAAAAAAACTTTAGCCTAATAGGGATATAATTTATGTTCAATGTTTGGTTATTTTTGTCGGATATGGTATTAAATCTAAATGCAGCCATAGAAGTAAAACGCTCACGACTCTTTCACTATTTGCTAAAAAAGAAAGTTAATTAAGATCACATTGCGGGGATCCTTTGTAAAATGTATATGAACAATATTGTTTAAGTTCATAATGGGCTGGTAAATGTGAACTTCTGTTAAAGATTACATTCAGTTAAAGATTATATTCCATGAGTCTTGCACCATACTTCTATTATGTGAAGAGGATACAAGAGCAAGATTGATGAATGTTATCAAGCTTGAATGTCAGCAACATTGATGAATGTTATCAAGCTTGGAAAAGGTCCGTATGGAACTTGACATGTAGGTTGTTACAAACTTCCTCACTTGAGTATTGATTCAAATATTATTGTTTGACCCTCTTTATGAAGTTGTTAAGAAGTAATGTTTAACAATAAAACAACTGACAACAAAAGGTTAATTTGGAAAAAGTATTTAGAGTTATAAGTATAATACATTGGTGACCCTCTTTTTAACTGCTATGCATGACTGAAGTTTTGTGGTAATCCGTGTACCTATATGTCAATATTCGAATTATATTTAATGCTCTATATGTCAATTTTCTATATGGAATTATATCAAGGCTGTTTGCTAGAATTTTGAATTTTTGTTAGTAATCTTGAAGAACTTTCCTTATTATGATTATAATGTTAGGTAAGTTGTTGATCATGATAGATGGTTCAATTTTCTCGACTTTTGCAGGTAATAATCTTGGAAGGAGTAAATATCACCACTTTTGATCATATTTTTTGATCTCTTGATTCATCGAAATGGCGGTTAAGATAAATGGATTTAGGGTTTTGCTAACAACAACTCAATGGGTGTTGTTTAAGCTTACTTTAAATAACATTGTTTCCAAATATGAACTCATAATTTCTATAAATACATGAGCAAATGAATTTAATAAGGTAAGTATTAATATCAAGTGAGTTAATATTTGAAAACATTATTAATTAAGGTAAGCTTAAACAACACCTATTAGGTTGTTGTTAGCAAAACCCATGGATTTATTATGATTACATGTCAATGATTAGGTTCTTATCTTGGTGTTTCCTAAATATATTCATGTATGTTCTAAACCGTGAATTCGAACATAAAAAAGAAGTTTGCTTTAGTAGATAAGTGGCTCATCTTTGACATGTTGTTTGTATATCTTCTCTTTTATTTTGGCTGTTTTTATTCAAAACATAATACTGATGCAGGTTCTTATAAACTCTCTCAACAACTTGAGAACCGCTTATGTTTCGTCCAAAATAGATATTTTAAGGCAAGTTTTGTTTATTTCAATTAAATATATTAGAAACTTTGACGTTTCTTATGGGTCAAAATAAAGAATATTACACAAAATACATAGTTCTTACCTTTTGATGTTGGTTGATGTTATGGGGTTATAGAGACTTGAGTGAAAACTTACAAATCAACAAAAATTGTTGTTAGGATGGTAAACGAGTGCTTTTTAAGACAATATGTTGACTAATAATAAAATCAGTAGTGTGAGTGACCAATAATAATTCTTTTAAACAAAAATATCTCCGTAACGAGGCATCAAAAATAGTATATTTTTGTTTCCAGAATTTTCTGTTACTATTTCACCCCAAAAGGTAATATAAGCAAGAAGTTTGCTAATAATAAAAAAGTTAGCCCGTCATGGACCTTTGATCCGTTGCTGGATACGAGTTACTACTACTCTTTTGCCTGCAAATGTAATATAAACACGCACTTCTGTAATAGTAATGAAGTTAGCCCGTTCATCGGACGAGCCTTAAAAGGTATTATATACATTTTTGTATTACAAAATTTTACGTTTTTTGAATTATTTGTAAAGTTATCCATTTTATGTATGAATGCTTAATAGTAATTTTCATATCTCATCAAGTCTTTTATCTTCATCAACTCTTTTGTGTATGAATCGGTTTTTGCTTTATAAGTTTGGTACCCTTTTAAAAGAAAGAAGGGTGATTTAAAGGTAGCCTTCTTCATATATAGGTGTTCACGGAATAAACATAGATTACTCAGGTGTTTGACGTTAACTGCATAGCTTTGCTTTCCAAGATTATCTATCAACTGGAAAAGATGATACATGCATGTTTATTTCTTAGGAGGTGCTTGGTTGGGGGGTTAAGGGGGTGGGTAATGGCAAAGGTAATGATTAATGGTGCTTGGTTCACCCTAAGTAATATAATGATTACTCAGTAATGGGTAATGAACCATTATAGAGTAAATTGGGGGGAGGGGGGGGGGGTAAAGGATTGATTACCCACCATCACACATTCCTTTGCATTCTCTTTCCCTTTGCATTCCCCTAATTTGAACCAAGCGGGCCCTTAATAGTTACAAAGGTATTATTGACATATTACTTATTGTTCTCTTAAAAAATAGTGGAACCTATTTATGTTTGTTGTTGTTTGTTGATTTATTAGGTGTTCACGGAATGGACATTGATTTATCAGTTTATTAACGCTCGCTACATACATTTTTTTTACCTGGGTTCCGACTCGACATTGCGAGCCGACTAATCCCAGGGCGACTACCCTTTTGGATAGCCTGGAGTCATCGCAGGTGAACCTCCGTGGCCACATGGGGATTAATTTACTCCCCAAGGTTTGAACCAAGATCATCAAATTTCGAGACGATGATGCATGGGCGTTTATTATATCAATAGTTACAAACACAATTGTTTATATGATCGTTGACTTATTATTTATTATTCTTTAAAAAAAATAAAACTTATATCGTTCGTTGTTGTTTATTTATTCACACACTCAACTTCTTAATGAATCATTTATATGAAAACCCGTGAATTTCACAGGTCTATAAGCTAGTCTATAAATAAAGCGCATACTATTGTCCTTTTTTGATAGTGGCCCACCAAGTTCCATTAAAAATGTTAAAGAAAAATTCATTGACATGAAAACCAAAGATTAGGGACCAATTTGTAACTTTAAGAAACTTATACAATCATATATTAATGCACTCACAAAGATTGACTTATAAACACACTGATCGTTGAATACTTGAAAGTAAGAAAATGTCATCAAAAAGGTACCATAAAAATCCTCTCATGTGCTTGAAATCTATGTAAATTTTCATATAATAATATCTAGCCATTTTTGTCTTTGAACTTATAGGATAGCTGTTGTTACGGGTGCAAACAAAGGTGTTGGGCTAGAAATATGTAGACAATTGGCCAATCAAGTTGTCGTGGTGTTGACCGCAAGAGATGAGAGGCTGGGCACCGACGCTGTAGCCAAGCTTCACGCTTCCGGTTTACAGAATGTCGTTTTTCATCATCTCGATGTCACTGATCCGGCTAGTATTGCATCATTGGAAAATTTTATAGATGGTCAATTTGGGAAGCTCGATATATTGGTAACAATTATGAAGCCCCGTTTTTTTCTGAATAATTTCCAAGTTATATAATACTCCGCATCTTTTCTGGTGGTATGTACCGTGCGATCCCTAAAATAGATATTGACTCAAAGGTAGGTTCCATATATATATATATATATATATATATATATATATATATGCAGTTTGCTCTGTAAAACAATAAGTGATGGGCCGAAACAATTAATATATGGATAGTGGGTCAGTTTAAGCAGCTATATATGATATGGTTTTATTATGTGTAGGTGAACAATGCTGGAATATCAAGTACTATCGTTGATGAAGAGTCGTATTGGAGTTTAGACCTTCCTTTTCCAACTGAGGTACGCCTTGTTCTTCTAATTAACTTCTAAGGTAGGAAATTAGTTATCGACTTTTAATCTTTTATAACTGTATTTGTTCTAGTCTTGAAACACAATCATTTGACTTGTAAACAGCAACACAATCTTCAGATCGACTGTTTGGAAATGAATGATCTTGCAAATTGTACTACTTTTTTTGTATTTATGTGAGGGATGAAATTACAATAGTGTTACACGATGTATGAAATTACAAGTCTTTATTTTTCACTATGATATAGGCAATTGATGAAAAGGCTAAGAGGTCCAAAAAAGTAGTGACACAAACATTTGAAGGAGCCCAAAAGTGTATGGAAACCAATTACTATGGAGCTAAGCATGTCACTCAAGCTTTGCTACCACTTCTTCTTAAATCTGACTCTCCAAGAATAGTTAACATATCATCCAAATTGGGTCAACTAGAAGTAATATTACCTTTCCTCATCTATCCAACTTTATATGTGCAAACTGCAAAGTATTAAGCAAAATATGTTGTTCTTATAGAACGTTCAAGACGAAAGTGCAAGGAAGATTTTGAGTGATGTTGATGGACTCACAGAGGAGCTCGTGGATAAGGTCGTGAGTGAGTATCTCAATGATGTTAAAGATCAGGACTTGTTGGAAAAGAAAGGGTGGACTAGTAATGTTTCCGGCTATATTGTCTCTAAAGCCTCTCTTAATGCCTACACAAGGGTTCTGGCCAAGAACTATCCGTCCATTTATGCAAATGCAGTTAGTCCTGGCTATGTTGCGACAGATATGACATACTTTAAAGGAACTTTCACGGTTGAAGAAGGTGCTAGAGGGCCTGTGAGACTCGCTTTGCTCCCTGATGGTGGCCCCTCAGGTCAATACTTTTGGCAGATGAATGACTCCACATTTTAATACGAAGAATTATTGAAATGGCTTATGTAGCTTGGAGATACTTATATAGGGGGACTTTCTTGCGAGAATAATCTTATCTGCGAGAACTGACAGAACCACCAAAAACATACATGCACGCATTTTAAAATAAAATAAAAATACATGCAAATCATCAATAATCGTAAGTATCCACCTATGTTCTTCAATATCATCATGAACTCATTCTTTTTTTTGCACAAAAACCTTACACACGGCCGCAATATTGTCATTGCACGCCTTATAAGAACATACATGCACACCTTCAAAGAAAAATTTTGTATTTCCAATTTCTTATCAAATTCTTTAGAACAACCATGTTTTTTTTAAAACATATATGTTGTTTTTAAAACATATGTGCAAAAATACAATTATTGAAGGCGTGCATGTATGTTTTTGGTGGTTCTGTCAGTTATCGCAGATAAGATGGTTCTCGCAAAAAAGTCTCACTACTTATATATTCTTGAAACCCATGTATTTGAAAAGTTGGATTAGTTTCAATTGCTGTAATAGTTAGAAACAATCATGTAAGTTTTCAGCTTGTTACAATAAATTAACCTGTGACAGTAATAAATTCTGAGTTACTGTACTATTAGTTTCATAGCATCTAAGACCAAGAGTAGTGGGCGTTGAAGTTGGCTTAGTTGCCCTTTCAACGCCCGTTGGACCAACCCCATCAACCGTTGAAGCCCGTTGAAGACCCAAAAAATCAACGCCCGTTGATTGAACAACGCTCGTTGAAGATATTGTTTGGTCAAATATAGCCGTTGAACGGCTATATTTATTAATTATTATTATTATTATTATTATTATTATTATTATTATTATTATTATTATTATTATTATTATTTTTAACTTCAACTTTCCTATTTAATCAAACATTTCTTTTTCATTTCAACACACAATTCAACAACTTCCTCTCAACAAAAATAACGACCGTTTTTAACAAAAAATGATTCGCCGGCCATTCAATGTCTCGTATTCGAGTAGTGATTCAAGTTCCGACGAATTTGAAACCGAAGTTGTAGCCGTTTGTTCGAGTGCGTTAAACCTTATGGCGACGTTTATTCACCGAAGCATTCGTCCACGTCGACCGTTTCAAACAAGACAAGTTATCATGCGCGATCGTGAAGAAGCTCATAAACGTTTGATGTGAGATTATTTTAATGAGAATCCCCGTTGGCCGCAACCAAGAGTTTTCAAACAACGTTTTCGAATGTCTAAAAGGTTGTTCTTACGTTTGCGTGACGATTTGGAAAGGGAAGTCGTGTACTTTAAACAAAAATCCGACGCACGAGGGAAGCTTGGATTCACCACAATGCAAAAGTTGACTGCCGCCATACGGATTTTGGCGTTCGCACAAACGCTCGACATCAACGACGAGTACTTGCACATGGCGGCTAAAACTATTCGAGACACACTTAGGGAGTTCGCAATCGGTATTATATTTTATTTTTATTTAACGTTTATAATTATTTAACGTCTTTAATTATTTAACATTTATAATTATTTATCTTTTACATTTAAGCATATGTTTTTAATATTGTAGCTATTGGTGAGATATACGGTCGTCGATACCTTAGAAAACCGACTTGGTTCGACCTACAGAAAAAATACGAGGTGCACGAAGACATGCATGATCTACCCGGTATGATCGGTAGCATAGATTGTATGCATTGGTAGTGGGAAAGATGTCCTACGGCTTGGCGTGGCCAACACACTCGAGGTGATCAAAAGGGACAGACGAAGATACTTCAAGCTGTTTGTTCACAAGACCTTTGGTGTTGGCATGAATTCTTTGGCGCAGCCGGATCGAACAATGATCTCAACGTGTTACAACAATCACCTGTCATAGAGGACATTGTTTCAGGTAAAATGTCAACCGCATCTTTTTACGCCAATAATAATTACTACCCGTACGGATATTTTTTGGGCGATGGTATATATCCCGAACATAGCTACATCGTAAAGACTTTCACCGACACGGTGGATGAGAAAAGACTGCATTTCAAAAAGCAACAAGAATCGGCAAGAAAAGATATAGAACGTTTCTTTGGTGTTCTCAAGCAACGTTGGGCGTACATAAGAACTCCTTGCAAATTATGGTCGACTGATGATTATAGACCCGAAGCAGTGGAAGAAGATGAAAATAGAGAACAAGCACCCATGGAAGTCAGATTACAAAACAGCAGGTATATGCGAAGTGCCGACGTTCATAATTCTCTTAAGGCGGATTTGGTAGAGCATGTTTGGGCACGAAAGCAACGTAGGGTACGCAATGGTGAAGTTGAGGATGAAGAAATAGCCGACGAAGAGGTTGAAGACTTGGGTGACGAGACAGTTGTAGAGTTGGGTGACGACGAGGAAGATTATTATACGACTACGACGATGCGTACTATAGCGACGATTGAATTATTTTAGGTTTATGTTGTGTTATTTCTAAATTTAGAATAATTTGTAATAAAATTGTTTAGGAAAAAAAATAATTATGTAATGATTGAATAAATAAATAACGGGCGTCGAACCATTACCCCTATTTTAGCTTTAACACCCAACTTTCTCTCACTGTCATTTGTTGACATTTGCCCCAACCTACTCCCTCACCAGTCCTCTTGGTCTAATTGCAAGTTATTGTTAGGGTTTTAGTAAGATTGGGAATGGCGATTAATACAAGAGAAATGAAGACACATGGTTTGTCCTTTTTACATAAAGAATCTACTCCATGAAAAAGGTTTGTCCTTTTTACATAAAGAATCTACGCCATCTTATCCATTCATTCACTAGAAAACTTGTTTCTAAATTACAAAATGTGTTAATGCTTCATTCACCCAAAAAGTGCGTATTCTAACTACACATAACATGTCACTAGACTCGAATATGGCACTACTACATAAAAGGTCATATAGATCACCACATATAGATCGGTTATGTTAAAAACCGATCTATATATCATAAATAGATCGTTTTATATGAAACAACCGATCTATATGTGTGTATCTATGTATCATAAATGGACACATTTTATAAAATAAAACTAAATAGATCGGTACAAATGAATAACCGATCTATGTACTCAAAATTCTATCAAAACTTTTCCCAAAATTTTAGCGGGATACCTTTGCCGCTTAACAAAAATTTCACCCTTTTTCACACAACTCTAAACATTTCCCCAAAATCATTTACTCTCACCAAAAAAAACCCTAGCCGCTTTCTCAAAATTTCACAGCCATTCTCAGATCCACTGTCAGGTATATCATCATTCATTTGCATATCCTTCATGAATTAATTACATTATTTCAATCAACACTCGAAAAGGCTCGTTCGAATTTGAGTGATTTTAATTGATGTTTATGTTTGTCGATTGTTGTGTTGTTGATGCCATGTTAGGGCTAACTAGTTACTGATTAGGATTTTTTTGTTCAGGTGTTGTTGATTGTTGTGTTGTTGATACTAACTAGTTACTGATTAGGATTTTTTTTTTTTGTTCAGGTGTTGTTGATTGTTGTGTTTGTCGATTGTTGTGTTGTTGATGCTGATAAGGGGAGGGGACTAATAAAACTAAAGGGGCACTAGTGACCGATTCAGTAGTCTGATTTGTAACACTCATTTAGCCTTGTATATCTGTAAGCCTTGTATCTTCAGATATGATAAATATATGAAATGTCCACTGAGTAACATCATTGCTTGAGTTTACTGACAAAGCCCTTCCACTTTTAAAACCTTTATAAAAACATCAGGAATGTCAAAGTATTTTTTCCGTTCATGCTATTAATATTTGATGTTTAGATATTGATGTTCTGTCATTTCCCTATTTGGTTGTAGGCAGAAGCTGGAATCCTATCAAGGGCGAGGACTCCAACCATTAACTTTGTATTAGGTAATGAACAGCACTTATCAAGCAACTTACAAAATGTTTTCTGCTTATTAGAATAGGTATATATACATACTTGAATATAGTGACAGTTTCAATTTATCATTTCTTGGTTAGTCCCCTTTGATACTGTTTATTGTAGGCATACAAGGCATATTAGTCCCCTTTGATGACGGGCGAGGAAAATAAAATGTTTTTGTACATGTCTGATAGTAACATGCTTTTTCTGATCTTGCATATCGCGCCTAAAAAATCTGCTGCCTCTCTATTTCATTTTTTCTCTAACTAAGTATTAAAAGGACGAAGAATAACTTTTCCATAGAATTTCATGCTTTTACAATTCATGGTGTTTCTTTATTAGGATGCTTAGCTTCGATATGTCATTCTCTCAGAGGCCCTGGTGTTGGAAAAGGTACACAATGTACAAGGATTGCTGAGACTTATGGATTCACACACTTGAGCGTTGGAGATTTGCTGAGAAACGAAATATCTTCCACCAGTGAATATGGGTATTGATTTCAACTTGAACTTTTTAATCAATTGCAATTAACCTAGGTGATAAAATGGTTGGGCGGGTGAGTTGGGGAACGGATTAAAATGGGTTTGGTTTGAAAAGGGAAATTTTTGTGCAGGTCAGATGGGCGGGGTTGGGGTACATAGCTCCCCCTTTTTGTCCATTTTAAAATTTGTGAATAAATAGTGTACTAAAATGGACAAAACAATGTAGGATGTTGTAAGCATTTGAAAACACATTTAATGACTTTTGACCCATAGTTAATTTTTTACTTTGTAATTTACTAGTCTGAGACGCTATTTGACAAATACTAGCCGAGTCGATCCATTAATTGTAGATAGGAATAGAACCGGAAGTTGTGCTTAAAAATGGATGCCAAATCATGCAGATCAATGCCATAGGAACAGAAGATGAGATCTTTGAACGAGTGCGGCCTATTTTTGCCAAATAGCCATCTCAAGGTATTCATTAAAAGTTCTTTTTTCAGTTTATTTATGAGTTTAATGTTGTTAAGTTTTGGGTATTTGATAGCCATAAAGATACCCATAAACAATTCTCAGAAGTTAAGCTGACATTATTCTAGTTCATTTCTAAAGTAAAAGCCTCTATATTATCGCAATTTGTTGTATCTATTAATGTCGAAGTCGACTGTTTTCCTCTAATTATGAATATGTGTTTACTCATAGAGAATGGGATTCAAAAACTATTCAGAGTCCTCTTGCATACCTCAACAAAAAAAGAAGCATAAATTACATTATTTGCATTCAATTACAAGCATAAATTATGTCCAACCATATCAATTGCATTATTTGCATTCAATTACAACGTAGGTAAAATCATGATTACAAGCGTTACATGTTGTACTAAACTCTAATAAATAAAAGCATGTTTGGCAAAGCAAAGCTTGTGCCATCAACTATTCAACAGTTAAACTTATGAGATTCCCCTTCAATTGGTGGATTAGAGATATTGTTCAAAAGCTTTTTTTATTTGTAAAGATAAGTGAAAGCCATAAAAGCTCCTCATCCAGTTTATTTATTTTGCTAAAGCTTTAAGATACTATTATGATTTGTAATAGTCAGTAGATCTCTTCCTTAACTCATGTTCAGTTTCATATGCCTTTATTTCTACCATTTGTTAATTTGATTTATTCCCATTTGAAAAAAAGACGTTCAGTTTCCCTAATTGAGAATCTAAAAACCAATGAAATGCTGGCTTAATCCGATTCATGTTTCAAGATTTAAATTTTGATTATGTATTTGTTTTCAGGTAATGTGCTAAGTCCGTTGGAGTTGTCGGAAGAAGAATGGAATAGTACCATGAGAACCAACTTGACAGGTACATGGTTAGTAGCAAAATACGTTTGTACATATATGTGTGATGCAAATCAAGGAGGTTCAGTCATCAATATCTCATCTGCATCTGGTCTTGGTCGTCAAGAGGTACCTGGAGGTCTTGCTTACTCCAGTTCAAAGGCGGCTGTTGTCACATTGTCTAAGGTAACGGTAATTAGTCTTTAATTGTCCGTATATGATCATATCTCATAGTTGAAGTAGGTTGAGCTTACAGTGAAGATGTTGCTTGTTAATGATATGTCTACAAAGCTCTTGCAGGCAATGCTGAGTTGAGTAGTATGATATAAAACTGAATGACATGACATTAGCTACAATATAGTTGAAGTAGGTTGAGGTTGCATTATGTAAGGATACTAGGAGACCATGTTGTGTGCATATGTGGGATGGTTGTGTTCACTACTAGAAAAAAGGCCTTTAATGACGCGCATTGCGTGTCATAAAAGGGGTCAGATGATGCGCTTTTTGGTGTCATTGATCGACCCGTCATAAAGCTTTATGACACGCATTTCGCGCGTCATGAATTTATGACACGCTTTTATGACACCCTTTTACGACAAACTTTTATGACACTATTTTATGACCCCTTTTTTGCGTGTCATGGGTCAAATTTTTTTTAAAAAAAATATTTTTATAGAATTAATAATATCCCCACATTAAATAACAGATAATCTCATAATACAAATAAATACACAAATAGCAAAAAAGCGCATTTCATATATATCAAAACAATGCGTTTCATACAACAAGTTATTTTCAAATTCCAAAATTGTAGAAACATATATGGGTGATATACAGGTAAATGTGTAGAACATATATAGCTACATAGAATGTGTTTGCTATTTGGCATCAAGGAGCAGCAGCCAACCTTCTTCAAGTAAGATGAAACTTCCTTAACAATTTCATCATATCTAGCCTTGGAGTACTTCAAGTAAGATGCCACTAACTGAAGTCTGGTCTGCTTTAGCATCAAGTCCATTTTGCCCCTATGAACACAAAGCAGCCGATAAGTTTTAATTAAGAGCACGTATGTTACTTTATATCCAGTCTACAGAACAATGAAACGGCAAACAAGCCTGACGAGGTGCAATCTTAATAGATTTCACATACCTTCGTGGTATTCACTGCCCTATAACTTTGAGTGAACATGGACGTACTTGATGCGGATCCAATGCAAGACTTACATAAGCAAGTATTGTCCCCAGAAGCATGGTGAGCAACTGCAATGACCAAAGAATTTTATGTATTTGTTATTCTAACAGTTATATAACGTGGCTTACTTCCAAAAAACAAAAATAAATAACAAAAAATTGCAAATAATACCAGAGATATCACATTGTCACACTATTTGAATAACATGTAAGACAATAAGCTGCTTAGGCACATACCATTCCCTCTGCTAGTGACGGAACCATTACTATGCGAAAACCACCGAACCAAAACAGCATGATCCTGCCGTAGTACGCCAGGAGCATTTCTCAACGGAATAGAACAAAACCAGTCAATACAATAACAAATTTAAAAAACAATTAAATTCCTCATTTAAGACGCTGTACATAGCAAATATGCATTTTTTATTGGATCATCAACATTTATTAAAAAGTTTGCCCATGAAGTCACATGTGCCTCTCTAGCTAACTCGACATATCTAATCAAAGAAGAAAAATGACTCAATCTTACTATACAGTGTAGCTGCAAGCAAAATTCATAACATTGTGCTTATACTCCGAAAGGCAAGCACGACATATAGAATTTGCACCCAATATGAAAATACAACACTGTACCTACATCTATATGTGATGTTTATCATCTATAAACATGGTTTTATAACTAACAACAGACTAACATATATGCTGAAATAACACTACTAACCTGAACTCGTAGATTATTAAAGTCATCCATGGCACCAGCTAGAGCTGGCAACACTCTTTGGTGGAACTGAACTTGCAAGTCTGGACCTAAATCTGTTGCCAATTGCCCAATTGCATTAATAGCAACCCATCTCGCACGTGGGTGAGGATCTTGGAATGAATTCAAAACCATGGTCACCACTTGTTCCAAAATTTTTATCATCACCTAGGTCATCACAATCATCCATAAAACGTAATCATTATCATTTCTAAGACAACCACATAGAACAATATGCAACTAACAACTGTTTGTCGACAAAACAAGAATAATATATTTGAACAATATTTATACCTTTGAGCAACCCTCAGCTATTTGTGCAAGAGCGATAAGCGCAGCATGATGTTTCTGCCACTCAGGAGCAGCCAAATAAGCCGGCAACTGCTCAGACGCAACAGGAACAATCGTATTCCCACCTAACGCAATAGCCAACCTATCCAAACACTCCTGCGCCACAATTTTTATAACAATTTTTATAACAATCGTATTCAATTAAGGAAAGTTATGTCCAAAATGGTTATCGTTCCTACATTCTATGGTTCGACCACCCTTAACCGTGAATAATCCAAATTCAATATCAACCCCGATAATAACAACTTCGACCAGATAATCCAAACTCCAAAACACCCTTCAATCCTAATCCTTAATCCCTCGGCTCATAATCCAAAACCCCACCGGATAAACAACAATGATAAATCAATTAAGCACACGGCCGAGACCCTAGTGGTCTCGGCTTGCTCCCCCAGCAGTTCACCATCAACATATAAACAACAACGGCAAAAACATCAACAGCAGCAAGAACATTGCCAACCCAAATCAACAATAGCCAAATAATTACACGGCCGAGACCCTAGTTCATCATCAATCAACAACACCGTTAGGCCTAAAATCAAATCCAAAACCCAAAATCCTAGCCCACGGCTCCAATCCAAATCCAATAAACAACAACGACCACAACAATAACTAGCACGGCCACAATTCAAAACCAACCCAAAACAAATCCTAACTCTCGGTCTAAAAATCCAGACTAAACCCACGATCAAATCTTAGTCCACGACTATAACTCAAACGATATCAATAAAATTCAAACCGAACAAAACAAGAATAAAACAACAACAACCTCAAGAACATCAACCAAACGGTGAGTTCAAACTCGACATACAAAACCCACTATCGATACCAAATCCGTTATTAATCATTTTTATTTAATAAAAACTTTAAACCCGTTCATTATTAAACCCGAAAAGATCAATATTAAGCCGAGTTGACTCGTCTACGAGTCAACTCGCGCGTCATACCTCATATTCTATCGATTAACACTCGGTGAGTGTCGAGAAGTGGTGATGACGAATTCTTGACGGCGCGTGGGTTAACGAGGATGGCCGTGGTGTGTCGCCAGAGCGCGTGGCTTAGCATAGGTGATGGGGGAGGTGAAGCTGAGCATTCTGGTGGTGGCGGTGTGTCACGGTGGCCAGTGGTGGGGGAGGTGTGGCTACGGCAGAGGTGGTGTTGGTTCGTTTAGAGAGAGGAATGAGATGGAGCTGGTATCAATATAGAGAGAGAGAGAGGAGATGGGAGTTGAGATTGTTATAAAAATTGTGAGGGAGATGAGTTGTGAGACAGCTTTATCAATAGCGTTTGGATAGGTTGTTATAACAATTCCAGAGAAATATGGCCGGAAAAATGTGGTGAAGGTGGGCGGCTGGATTGGGAGAGAAGAATAGCTAACCCTAGTAAACTTAATTGGGTTTTTTTTTTTTGGGGATTTTGAAGGACTTAGGTTTTTTTTTGGGTTTTGTCAATAGCGGGAAACAAAAAGTGTATCCCGTGTTTTAGTTTTTATGACTCTAATAATTGCATGTCATAAGTCCTTCAAATTGTAAAAGTTATGACAGTTTTTTTATGACTCACACTTTTGCTTGTCAATAAAATGTGTGTGTCATAATTTAGGAGTCATTAAAGGCTATTTTTCTAGTAGTGTTGTGTGCATATGTGGGATGGTTGTGTTCAGTACCATTCTTTGTGAACTTGAGTGCAAATGCAGATTAGGAGACCCTGACCAAACTATGCGCCATTATAAGCAGGCTGGGTCCGAAGCTAATCCGGATCTGATTATAAAAGCTAAGAAACTACAGGTGCACCTTAAGCGGTGTAACGAGGCTAGAAAACTATAAGACTGGAACAAATTACTGGAAGATACCATCCTAGCAATATCTGCTGGTGCAGATTCTGCATTACAGGTAACTATATAGATCGAGATTATTATTTATAAGCTTCTTAGTTGTTAGTATTGAATAAATGAGATTCTTTAATGAATATGTGGTGTCTTGTATTGAAATAAATATAGATTTATACATTGAAAGCTGAGGCGTTGATAAAGTTGCATAGACATCACGAAACAGATCAGGTGTTGAGCAATGCGCCAAAGTTTGAAGATGAGGATTGCACCAAGTTTTATGGTCCAGTTTGCCATGCTAATTTGCTGGTTTTTAAGTTGAAGAAAATTAATGTATACTTTGTTTAGAAGTTATCTTCATAAATTAAATCATTGGTTTTTAAAGATGTTTGGTTGTTGATTATATTTTGCTACTATTATAGGATTGATGAGGCACTGGAGGCTTCTCAAATGGCAGAAAAGATGGACTCAAATAATAAAGATGTGAACACGATGCTGCTAAGAATAAAGGCAGTGATGGATTCAAGGTCCAAGGGAAATGAACTTTTCAAGGCTGCCAAATACTCTGAGGCGTGTTTTGCTTATGGGGAGGGACTTTACAATGACTCTTTCAACTCCGTGCTGCTTTGTAATCGTGCGGATTGTCGAACCAAGCTTGGTCAGTTTGAGAAAGCCATTGACGACTGCGACATGGCCTTGAACATCCGTCCATCTTACAGCAAAGCTAGACTACGAAGAGTTGACTGCTATGCTAAGGTGAATTACCCTTTTAAACAACCCACTTTTTTGTTTATTGCAGGTTTCTGATTTCTACTTGTGTGATTACACTACATGTTTATCTAATTACATGGGTGTCCAGAAAATGATATACTTTCATTGTGGGATATAAGACTTATTAACTTAACGGCTTTTGGTAAAATGATGCAGAATTACATTGCTGTTAAGAGACTGATGGGACATAAAACATTTGGGTGTTGGGTGAATATGGAACTGCAGATGGTAAATATTCTGCTTCTTACATCAGTGGCAAGCTATGTGACGTTGCAGAAGCACATTCGAGTGATGAGACATTGGAAGCACATGTAAAAAATGGCTGTTGATTAGCTAATGAAATGTATAATTTTCATTCGACAGATACCATTTGTTTTTTTTTTTTTTTTTTTTTTTTTTTGAAAATGGACTTAATAGATCGGTTATTTGGTATCAACCGATCTATATGTGTTATCATATAGATCGGTTATTGGGTATCAACCGATCTATATGTGGTGTCATATAGATCAGTTATTGGGTATCAACCGATCTATATGTGGTTCATATAGATCGGTTCTCAACCGATCTATATGTGACTCGCTCATAAAGATCACTTTTGTATAGAGCGGTTCAAAACCGATCTATATGTGGGTTTTCCACCGATCTATATAAGCTTTTGTGTAGTAGTGAATATGGCAAAAAAAAAGAAGTCAATGTAGTATTAAGTTCAAGGACCAACTTTGTAATTTTTGAGCAACTATTTAACACACTGGCCTTACATTTCACATACATTAAAACTAGCTACTAGCACAAGCGTTGAATATAGAAAATGTCGACAAAAAGGTACTCTCATGCTTAAATCCTTAAACAAACTCTGTTTTGCACAAGCGTTGAATATAGAAAATGTCGACAAAAAGGTACTCTCATGCTTAAATCCTTAAACAATCTCTGATTTTAGGTTCGCTAACTTTTTTTTTTTCTTTTTTTTTCCACAACTGTTTTATAGGATATGTGGAAAATCATACAAAGATCAAGAGAAACAGTTTTGATTATGAATTCAACCAACCTCACCACTTATTTTATTCACAACATCTGACTATCACTTCAAAGGTGATATCAGGTTTTGCGTTCAAAACAAATTACAAAAGAAAGAATCTAGAAAACAATTACAAGCTATTTCTCAACTTAGAGAGAATACGTATACAAAGAGAGAGATAAGAGACAAAAGATATGAAACCCCAATCTATTAAGAAGCTTTTATAGCTGACTTCCAAGATCTTTCCTTCATAGCCCCTTCTAGTCCTTAAGATGAACTTAAATATTGTCACACTAACAATCCATAACCAAAGATGAGGTTACTTATTTTGAACATTCCCCCTAAAGCTCAGCTTTGTACATATCATACAAACCAAGCATGTCACAAAACTTATTGTGTTCCTGCACACTTATGATTTTATCTGTAAGTTTTAGACTTCCAATATGAGTAACAAGAGCTTTAGTTCCATTAGGATGACCAACAACCATGTTAAGTTTTGAAACTTCCACATTATTAAACATGTTCACAATGGTGTAAGTCATATGTTGACTTGCACCAGAGTTAACAATCCAACCTATGTATAAACTGTAAGTGCTTATGTTGGTATTGTGATTGAAAAATCTAGAAGAACAAAAACTAACAACACAGTTCATACCTGCAACATTTGCAGGTATACAACCAGATCCAGATTTTTCATTGATCAAGGCCATCAGTTTCTTATACTGATCATCAGTGAAAGAGTTAGATGAAATAGTAGACTGATCCTTATGACCTGAAACAACATTATTACTAACAGTATCCTGATAAGTATTAGATCTCTTTTTGAAACCAACAGGATACCCAACTAATTCAAAACACCTATCAGCAGTATGACCATTCATATTGCAATGAGTGCAGACCAAATTAGGCCTATTAAGTCTTCTGGTTTGATTATTGTTATTAGCACTTTTGTTCACAGACCACTCATTAGGTTTTGGATTAGTTTTAGATGCAAATGCAGAGTTACTATTCTTAGAAACATAATGAGATGGAGTACTCCTGTGAGACTCATCTTTAGGTTCTCATGCATTAATGAGCCAAGGTAGTAGTTGTAGTGAATCCCCCAATTAGGTAGTCATGCATTACGATAGGGATTCCCAATTCTCTGGAAAATACAGCCCTTTTCATTACATCTTCGCATGTACCTGCAGTACCATTCAAGTAATGCCCTTTGATTTCACCTGTTTCAGCTTGTGATTTAAAAATAGCTTCGACACAAAATAAGAAACGGTCTCTCCAAAGAATAAATGGTTGGGAGTTCACGTTCTCACCAACTTTAGTAAAATCAAGGCCACCACGAAGACATTCATAAACAGCTCTACCGTAGTTTTAGCAACCTGTAAAATTCTCCAGTAATTTGTAAACGTTAATCAAGTACTAAATTACCATTACTGTTCAGTTAACCATTTTTATGGGCAAAATTTGAAAATTTTGTTTATTACAAACACATTGATACGTAATTTACAAACACATTGGAATGAGCTCACACGCAGACCAGGACGAATAAAAAAACACTCAAAATACACCAAACGGATCCACACTATTCATGGCCCAACTTTTATGGCCTGATACTATTCATAAGCCCAACACAAATTTCATAAGTTTTATTTAACTCTTATATCCGTTCGACTGATCACCCACACTTGGCCCCCTTTATTCGAGAATTCGACACACAACACACCTTAGTTTTTACACCATTCGAATCTCTAAACACCAAAGAATCATGATGTCTAATTTCACATTCTATCTCGAACGTTTGTTGCATAAACGAGGTCCAAAGTAATTCACCCTCGACAAGTTTACAAGCTCACTTAAATGTTTAACCCTTTTTCCAAATTCGGTTTAAAATTAATCCCACCTATGTGTTTTATGTTCTAAGATCAATATTGAGTTCCTAAGTTCATTTCTCACCTCTTTCTTACAATGTTGCACATTATATATATTTTTGGACCCTTTAAATATATGTCGACACCTATATGGTTATATACATTCGACATTACCCAATCTAACACTTCAAGCTCCCTCAAAAGTCCCTAGTACTCGAGTAAATCACAGCAAATCTCTGCCATTTCTTTTACAATCAACTTGGACTTTTAAAAATACACTATATGATTTTATATACATGTGTATGTAGTCATATAACCCACACACCCTTTTCTCCCTTTCACACTTAGCAAAATATCGCACACAATCTCCCTATCTTCAAACTCAAGTTGTTAGATTATATTCTCTTTGTCCCTTACGAATCTCTCAACTTGTGCATTTTATACAATAAATGTCGACATATACATGCACATGTATACATATAACTCTTTCACACTTTCTCCCATTCACACTTGTGCTTTCATCTCATTCTCTCTAAAAACCATCACTGCTGAGAGTCTCAAGGAAGCCAGGACTTTTCTCCATTAGTTCGAGTTCATTCCAAGTCGTATAACACATTGTTCGAAGCTTTGGTGATCACTTACGTGAGCTACACCCATATTTCCCTTGTTCTTGATCATTCGAACGTATAAACTCCACCTTTAAGGTGTTGTGAGTCCTCCTAAACCCTTTTCAACTCATTCATATTGATTTATATCATACCATGCATAGTTCTTATATTTATTTCGATCGTATATTACTTTTATGCATTTATTTTGTTCCTCGTTATTTATTTTACGTTTTTACGCAATGACCTCCTTCATGGATGGCTAAGAACTCGTGTTTTATCTCTACTCGACACTTACTTACTCGTTTTATTACTTTTCGAGCATCATTTTATCATTTGTCGAATCGTATTTCATTTAACACAATATATATGTCATTCTCATATTATTTGAACCATGTTAATGTCCATAAGAAATGGACTAATAAAATCGGATACATACACACACCATATCATTTTTATTGTTCATACCGATTCTTCATAAGCTCACTTATTAAATTGTTGTTTTAAGTTTCCCATGATAAGCTCATATAAGCCCTTTAAAAGTCACAAAGTAATCGCTACTCGGATTGATCGAAAACTTATTTATTTTACCGATTGGGCTAGTTAGCCCAATAAGTAATTAATAAGCAATATAGATAAGCTGATCGGATAAGCACTTTTGTAACATTTTTCATACCCTTTTTACAAGCCCAAGATAAGCCCACTTTGTTCTGAAAACCCATGAACCGAAATATATTAATGGGCTTTAGTTTTAACCGTTAAATCCCATTTAGCTAAAAAATAAGCACTTTGTGTAATAAGCAGTTGGAATTCACTTAAATAAGCTTTATTAAGTTATAAAAACCCTCGGAAATCATTTCACATTCTTTTTGTAAATTTTGGACTAAGATTGCAAAGAATATGTCATTTCGGGTTAAATATGTAAACTTTGTATAAATATGTTCTAAATTGTTCATGTAATAACCTGAGGGTACATATTGATCAAACAGTAAACATGTTGCTTATTATGTCATTTTAGAAACATTTGGACTAAAAATGTAATATATATGTAACCAAGGACTAACGGTGCAAAACTAACACCGTTAGGGTAGAAAATGTAAATTTGGCATAAGTGCAAGGACCAAACTATGACTTTATTCCATATTCATCTCTATTGCATATTTTACATTTTCCCAATCACTCATGTGCATTTTTACGTTTCATTCACATATTTTAAACACGTTATGTTTATATTTATATATATCGAATTCTAACGATTAACTTAACGTTTCGTTCAAACACATTCGAGGAAACGATATTTATGGAATCAATGACATAAAAACATGATAATATTATGTATAATATTATTTTTGAACTTTAAGCATTTTAAGCATATCACACAACAAATCATTATCCGTTACTCGTTTTCACAAACACTATTCATATTAAGTCAAAACTATCAAATTCTCAGACTTCACTATTATCCAGGTCGTGTGTTGGAGCCGTTCCCGTAATTTCACTTGATTTCACATTTTCACCTTGCCAGTTACACACAAGGTGAGTCATAGCCTCACTTTTACTCGTTTAATGACTTTACACTCTTTGGGGGAGATACATGTTTGTTTACTTACAAATTTTACTCATTTATTTTAAATGTGGCACACGATATATGACACACTCTATTCATTTATTGAAACATAATTCTTGTTTTCATTTACACAAGTGCTATAAACTTTTAAACAAATAACTTATGCAGTTACGTTGGATATCACCCAACGTAAGACACACAAATCACTTATACGGTTACGTTGGATATCACCCAACATAAGGCAAACAAATAACTTATGCGGTTACGTTGGATATCACCCAACATAAGGCACACAAATCACCTATGCGGTTACGTTGGATATCACCCAACGTGAAGCAAACGAATCACTTATGCGGTCACGTTGGATATCACTCAACGTAAGGCAAACAAATAACTTATGCGGTTACGTTGGATATTACCCAACGTAAGGCACACAAATCACTTATGAGTTTACATTGGATATCACCCAACGTGAAGCAAACGAATCACTTATGCGGTTATGCTGGATATCACCCAACGTAGGGCAAATGAATTACTTATCCGATTACGTTGGATATCACCCAACATAATCCATTACTTATTTCATCAATATTTGTATTTATTACAATTACCATCTCACACTTGAAACTATTGAAATCAACTGCTTTACTTACAAACTCTATGAACTCACCAACCTTTGTGTTGACACTTTTAAGCATGTTTATCTCTGGAAATTAGCGGAGCAGAAAAGGAATGGAGTGGGTACTAAACTCTGATGGTTTTTATGTGGTGTAAAATAAATTATGTCATTCATTTTCAAACTACTACACCTATTTATGGGATCTCATAACTATGATATTTTCACTTTTGTAACTGAATTACTATTTGAATGACAAATACTTTCAAAACGCCTCTTTTGAGCCGTTTTCTATGATTATGACAATGATCCTCCTCGTAATACCCCAATTACTCTTACGCTGTTAACTTATAATTTAGGGGGTGTTACAGTAGTTTTTAGCGGATAACCCCAATTTAGGTTTAATAGTACATCCCAACAGAGGACGACCATGCTTGTTCATACCATGTGGAAAATCATACAAAGATCAAGAGAAATAGTTTTGATTATGAATTCAACCAACCTCCCCACTTATTTTATTCACAACATCTGACTATCACTTCAAATGTGATATCAGGTTTTGAGTTCAAAACAAATTACAAAAGAAAGAATCCAGAAAACAATTACAAGCTATTTCTCAACTTAGAGAGAATACGTATACAAAGAGTGAGATAAGAGACAAAAGATATGAAACCCTAATCTATTAAGAAGCTTATATAGCTGACTTCCAAGATCTTTCCTTCATAGCCCCTTCTAGTCCTTAAGATTAGCTCAGCTACACAATTAGTCCCTACACATATAAACAAACACAAGCAATATCCAAAAGATAACAAAGTAATAATAAAATATTACCTGTTAGCCCCTGAACTTAAATATTGTCACACTAACAATCCATAACCAAAGATGAGGTTACTTATTTTGAACATCCCCCCTTAAGCTCAACTTTGTACATATCATACAAACCAAGCATGTCACAAAACTTATTGTGTTCATGCACACTTAAACCTTTGGTAAATATATCTGCTACATTATCAGCAGATTTCACTTTTACAGTTCTAACCAATCCAGCAGATACCTTTTCTATTAAGAAAAACAATTCTGTCTCAAAATGTTTTGTTTTCTCATGAAAAACTAGATTAGCTGCTATTTGAATAGCATAGTTGTTATCACAATGCATAGGAACGGGGAGAGATGTTTTAATATTAATTTCTGCCAATTTTTTTTGAATCCAAATGATTTCACATGTCACAGTATTCATAGCCCTATACGCTGCCTCAACAGAAGACTTAGAGAGCATGGACTGCTTCTTACTTTTCCAAGACACAAGAATTTTTCTCAGAAACACACAATAACCAGTCATTGACTTTCTAGTGACTTTACACTTTGCCCAATCAGATTCAACAAACACACTCAAATCAAGATCATTTCCTTTACAAAAGGAAATACCTTTACCAGGAGCATTTTTTAAGTACCTAAGTACTCTAAATGCCAACTTCAGATGAGATTGCATAGGAGCATGCATAAACTAACTTAGGATATGCACTGCATAACTAAAATCAGGTCTAGTATGGGTTAGATAAATGAGTTTACCCACCAACTTTTGATAATTATTAATACCAGCTAAGGGTAAATCATCAATGACCTGATTGGGCTTAGCAGTACTATCCTTAGTCTCAATAGGAGTGTTACAAGGTTTACATGCCAACATTCCAAACTCAAACAAAACCTCAAGACAATATTTTCTTTGAGTAAGATACAAATTCCCATCAGATTCAAGAACCTGAATACCCAAGAAATATTTCAGTTTACCCAGATCTTTGATCAAAAATTTTGAGCTCATGAAACTTTTAACCTCATTAATAGCCTGAACATTATTACCAGTGATGACAATGTCATCCACATAAACAAGTAAAGCAATGAAAATCCCATTTTTGTTTTTAATAAATAATGAAAAATCATTTTTACTTTGTTCAAATCCATTTTCAACTAAAACAGGTGTTAATTTTTCATTCCACTTCCTAGGAGCTTGCTTTAAACCATACACAGATTTTTTTAATTTGCAAACCCTAGTATCATTTTTATCAAGTATCCATCAGGTAAACACATATAAACATTTTCCTCAAGTTCACCATTTAAGAAAACATTATTCAAATCCATTTGAAAAATGGGCCAATTATATTGCACAGCAACAACAAGTAAACATCTCACAGTCACAATTTTAACAACTAGAGAAAATGTTTCATCATAATCAACACCCTCTTTTTGACTACAACCTTTCGCAACCCACCTTGCCTTATATCTTTCAACTTCACCATTAGACTTATATTTAATCTTGAACACCCACTTACCTCCTATAGCTTTTCTGCCATTAGGAAGATCGGCGACATTCCAAGTTCCATTTCTATTAAGAGCTTCAATTTCAAGATTCATAGCTTCAATCCATCTTATATCATTAGCAGCTTCTTTATAAGTCTTTGGTTCACTTATTTATTTAAACTTGTTGAAAAATTATAATTTTCGGCACTTAACTTGGAATAGTTAACTTATTTGTCAATACTATATTTGAATTTAGTATTAACTTCATAATCACATAATTTGACAGGCATCTGTGTCTTTCTAGAAGATTTCCTAACATAAGTTTTAAGACTGCTCTATTTATCTGGTGTCACAATAGGAACATTAAAAAGATCATTAAACTCTTGGTAGTAGCTGTCATCACCCTCAGATAATTTTTCATTTTCCTCAAGTGTGACATTCTACTCCTCATCATTGGCTGCTTCTGCTGGAACACTAGGATGTTGTAACACCCCCAAAATCGGGTCCAGCGGAAGCATACTTGTCGCTGGGGTGCTACTCAATTGGTACCACAACACAAGTACAAAGAACGGTTTTTACCTCAATCATTTAGAATAAAATTCATTAACAAAGTGTTAAATTTACATTATTAAAAAGTAGTGCGGAAATAGGCCCATAAAATAAGTAAAACGGTCCCCAAATGAATATCAGAGTGTCTTGATCCTATAACCATGCCATGCCATGTCAACTGCCGTCAAATGTAAGCTAACTCTTTAAGAACCTGAGAAATACATGCTAAAACGGGTCAACACGAGGTTGGTGAGTTCATAGAGTTTAGTTTGACTTTAAAGTATTTGAATAAGGATTTCCCCGCAAAGGCGTTGTAAATCCACTCAGTCCCAAGCCCCGCCCATACAAGACTTGCAACCTGTGTGTTTACAATCCATTGCTAACATAGAATGAATGGTACAAGTACATAGAACATAAATGTATAGTTTAAACAAAAGTAAGATATGACCCATTAGAAATCAAATACCAATATATTCCAAATATATAAAGGGTTGTTATCGTATTAAGTTCGTGACACCGAAACCTTAAGATTTCAAGTTTGAGCATACGTTTGACATACCAGCCAAGTGGGGAAACCACCCGGACACCCAAAGTTTCTGGTAGATGTCCACCTAGGACATCCAAGATTCCTCAAATGATTATGCATCCGTTTGACATACCAGTCAAGTGGGGAACACCACTCGGACGGGGAGTTCAATCCCAATAGATCTATTCACAACATTCGCGTTTAAAGGGTAATAACATAGGCAATATTTAATAGTTTAATGCACATGTGTCCATAAGAAAATAATCAAGTGTGTAACAGGTAAAACACATAATACCTTCGAGTAACAAATCGAGTATTTCAGCCAATCAATAATGTTTGAAAGACAAATCACGTTTCAGGTAAAACAAGCATGGAGTTTAAGTAAAAACGAGCATGTACTCTCCCTCAAAACGGTTATAAAACAAGTAAAAGTAGAGGCCATGAACTCACCTGGAGCAACTGATAGGATAACTAAAGGAAAGCGAACGAATACCGGGGTATGGACGTTCTAACCGCAACCTATATGATTCATATGATTTATGGCATTGAATGAGGCCGTGCATGCAAGTTTATACTCTACTTTATCACTTGTACATTTTGTTTAAATATTTATTGTCGAAATATAGTTACGTCAATTTGATCCTTTATTTAGAAAATTACCACTTTAGAAAACGTAACTTGTTTATCTCACGATCAAATTTTTTTTCGTCGCGTTAATAAGTATTTCGAAGGTCTCTAACGCGCCTAGAAAGTATGTATAATGTTCTACCCTTTTCGTTTACGCTATTTTAGCCAAAATATACTCTTAAAAGGTCTAAAATTCACATTTTATTATTCCATCAGCTTTTCTAATAACCAAATAATATGCTATCAAACTATATATCGTCGTAACATTCGTTAGGCCATAACTTTTGCGTCGTAGCTTGGTTTCTTAAGTTTGACCTATCCCCGCGAAGGTATTTAAGTGTACTATCGGATTTCTAATATCTCGGCTAGTCTAGATACCATTTAGTATCAGTTTTCATTGCTAAAAATTCGGGACAGATTCATGTATTTTCTGAAAATGTAGTTTTCGTCGTCTAAATTGAAAATAGCGTATCTTTTTCGTTATAAGCCCGTTTTAACTCATTCAAGCGGCTACATTTTCGTTATTAAGTCTATTTTCCATATCTCTAGCCAAAAATTACTCACAACTCACTGATTTTTCCAGTTTTTATAAAATGGGACAGATTCATGTGCCAAAAGTGTCAAAAACTAATTTTCAATTCTTCTAGTCATTTTAACCACTTAACCACAACTTCAATTTTAGTCCTAGATCCCCCATCAACTTCTCAACCCAATAACAATGTTCCATCCATAAGTTTAACAATATTCTAAGGTCCATGAAATACTCATCAAGAATGTTTAAATACACAAGTTTATGAAGTTTATTACCACTTTCTTATGAAGAGTTTTATTATCTAGTTTTTCTTGTAACTAAAACTTGTTAAAAACCAAATCTTTGTTAAAGGATCATTGCAAAACTTTATCAACATGTACCAAGAGATAATTAAGTATACACTTAACTTGCATATGACATAAAGAAAACATAAAATTTAGTAAGATTACTTACAAAAGAAATTAGTGAAATGTGAGTTATGAAACACTAGATTAACCTCAAGATCTATGCTCCAAATCTTGCTACAATGCTCTAAGTATACTAGATCTTAACCACAACAAGCTTCTCTTTTCCTTGGCTCCAAGAGTGGGTCGATTTATAGTATAAAATGGGTAGGATTATTTTTATTTTTGGCTATTAGAAATGAAATGAACTAGTTAGGGCTTTTTATAGTAGAATGGTCCAAGGTTGAATAGTATGGTCAAGTTTCATTAATTAGCTAGGAGGAGGGGGGGGGGCGGCGGTTAGGGTGGTCAAGGGAACAATATGGAGGCTAAGCCTCCATATTAGGCATCTAGTCCATGTTTTGGGGATCTTGGTCTTGTAATTAATGGTAGTAAGAAAAATTGTCTAGTAATAAATAAGGAACAAGAGGGGGGGGGGGGGGCAAAAGGTAAAAATTAGGATGAGATGAGTAGTTTTGATACAAAAGTGTATGTGTTGTATGTATTGGGTGTTAAAAATATGCAGTTTTTGTTGTTCGATGATTAACGAAAATTATACGTAATAAAACGTAAGTTATAAAGAATTTACCTTGGGCGTCATGAAATATTTTTGGAACTTTTGTAATCTTTTTGGGAGTATAAAAATACATTAAAAATATTCATTGAGAGAATTGGGTATATCGGGCATTAAATTTTGAGTAACGAATATAGTTTGTTGCATTGACAACCGTAAGTAATTTAAGAAAAGGAAATTGTTTTTGAGTTTAAAATGGTGAACTGGAGTAGGAGCAAGGTACTGGAGCGTTGTGGACTAAACAGGTTCTAAATTCATAGTGCTCAAGAGAGTTGTTCCTAGTTTTATGTTTATTTAACCAAATAGTTGCACGTAAAAAGTTTTCTTATAAAGTCTCAAAGTCGTAAATTGGAGTTTGAAAGTAAATGTTGACGTTGAAAATTACGGGTTGTCACAGTCTCCATCCGTTTAAGGAATTCAGTCCCTGAATTCAGCTCGTTCATTCTACAGACGTATGTTCTCGCTTTAATTGATCTCAGAATTTCCTTGAGAATTCCAGCGAACCTTAACGACAGGAATTCGACTTTGTTGGCTTGGAATGTGATATGAACTGGGACTAGCAATTCAAGACAAGGTTGAGTTAAAGGTAGCAAAATAGGAAAAGTAATGAATGAGGTTTGTCGCATTGCGGTGTTAAAAGATAAAACATTTATTAGATAGGAATTCGTAATAGTACATGAAGCTTATAAGATAGAACTTAAAGTGAAACGCAAAAGAAATACAACACTAGAGAGTCTAGGCTTCAGTTTTCTTGTTCTTCAGCTCCGGGCAGTCCTTCCTGAAGTGCCCTATGTTCCCACATTCGAAGCAACTTCCCGGGATCCTCTGATTTGTAAGATTCCTACAGTCCTTGGTTTGGTGACCACGCTTCTTGCACAACCCACACGGTTCGCTGCAATGACCTAGGTGATGGAGATTGCATGTGTTGTAGTAGGGTGAATTTCCAGCATATATCTTCTTGGTGCGCGGTCCTGCAGTATAGGCTCTAACCACTTCTTGTCCTTTGTTTGGCTGTCGAACTTGATCTTTCCTTTGGTTGTCATCCCTTTTCCTCTTGTTTTCGTTGTTGTTGTTGTTGTTGTTGTTGTTGTTGTTGTTGTTACGGTTATTGTTGTTGACAGTAGTTCCCTTCTTCACCACTTGTGCCATAAGCTTTTGAGTTATTCTGATAGCTTCGTCAAGTGTAAGTGGATCAAAAGAAATTACATCTTCTCGAACGCTGTGCGGTAGCCCACCAATGAAGTTTTCCAGCAACTTCTCGTTATCCGGAACCATAGTTGGACATAGTGCGGCCAACTCTTGAAATCTCCTGATGTAGGTTTCGATATCATTACCTATGGTTACCAACTCATAAAATTATGTTTCTAACTTCTTTACTTCAGTACGTGGACAAAACTTCTTAGTCAATAGCTTTTTGAATTCTTCCCACGTGAGCTTGTAAGCGTTTTCCATACCAATAGGCTGTGCATAAGAATTCCACCATGACATAGCTTCCTCAATGAGGGTACTGGTAGCGAACTTCACCTTGCAGTCATCTGGACAATTGCATAGAAGAAATACAGATTCCGTCTTCTCAAACCAACGGATCATAGCAGTGGCTCCTTCTGTGCCTTTGAACTTTGTGGGATCGCCGTTCTTAAAGTCCTTGTATGTACATTTGTGAACATCAGGTGCTCTAGTACCGTTGGCAGCCAGTCTGGCAGCTTCGGCTGTTGCTGCCTGAGAAGCGGCTTCAGCAGCCCGAGCAGCTACGGTCTCCCGTTCAGTTTCTAGTGTTGCCGCTATACTATCCGCAACAAGCTTTCGGATAGCAGCTGGTGTCATAGCTGGAGTAGCTTTCTTTGGCGGCATAATTCTTCAAAACAAGGAAAGATGAGTGAGACATAATAAAGACGTTTCCTAAAAGTAGGCGCTCTAAAGTGGCTTGTCATAAAATGAAAGCTTGAGGTTGTGTTATGATTAGCTGGCGTGCTTCTAGGCGGTGGTTCACGAGGTGATGTAGATGTGAATGTTCTTGCAACGATTGTGCACACACACAGGAATTTTTGGAAACCTTTAGAAATCGAGTAGAGAATCAATCTGGACATAGTTCTATTATAACTATTCCCAGTATTGCAAAATTCACCTCTGAGTCGGACATAGGTGGTCAGGCTATGTCCCACTGTCCCTGGTTGAATATAGATGACCACTCTATATTCCACCGAGGTTTAATGAATTTTGAAATACTCAGCTCAGTTATACTAATAATATGTCCCTCACATTTAGAAGCCGTTTTGAAAGAAAAAAAAACTAAGGCAAGTGACCAAACTCGAGGTCGAGTGATGAGATTACGTAAGGAAAGGTGTAACGCTGCAACGTGTACGATATGTAAGCATACTTATATGGAAGAAAATTATAGTAGTCAGCGAAAATAAGCGAGTATAATTAATCTGATAATAAGATACGAATCTTATCAAATATGTCAGCAACAATCACAAATGAGGCATTAGCTTGGCAGGCAGGCACGTGGCGGTCATAGGGTTAAGTTTTTGTAAAAGTAATTATAGTCTAGGTTTTAAAAATACCCAGTTCTCTATAACTAAGGCTCTGATACTAATCTGTAACACCCCCAAAATCGGGTCCAGCGGAAGCATACATGGCCCTGGGGTGCTACTCAATTGGTACCACAACACAAGTACAAAGAACGGTTTTTACCCCAATCATTTAGAATAAAATTCATTAACAAAGTGTTAAATTTACATTATTAAAAAGTAGTGTGAAAATAAGCCCATAAAATAAGTAAAGCGGTCCCCAAATGAAAATCAGAGTATCTTGATCCTATAACCATGCCATGCCATGTCAACTGCCGCCAAATATGAGCTAACTCTTTAAGAACCTGAGAAATACATGCTAAAACGGGTCAACACGAGGTTGGTGAGTTCATAGAGTTTAGTTTGACTGTAAAGTATTTGAATAAGGATTTCCCCACAAAGGCGTTGTAAATCCACTTAGTCCCAAGCCTCGCCCATACAAGACTTGCAACCTGTATGTTTACAATCCATTGCTAACATAGAATGAATGGTAGAAGTACATAGAACATAAATGTATAGTTTAAACAAAAGTAAGATATGGACCACAAGAAATCAAAGACCAATATATTCCAAATATATAAAGGGTTGTTATCGTATTAAGTTCGTGACACCGAAGCCTTAAGATTTCTAGTTTGAGCATACGTTTGACATGCCAGCCAAGTGGGGAAACCACCCGGACACCCAAAGTTTCTGGTAGATGTCCACCTAGGACAACCAAGATTCCTCAAATGATTATGCGTCCGTTTGACATACCAGTCAAGTGGGGAACACCACTCGGACGGGGAGTTCAATCCCAATAGATCTATTCACAACATTCGCGCTTAACGGGTAATAACATAGGCAATATTTAATAGTTTAATGCACATGTGTCCATAAGAAAATAATCAAGTGTGTAACAGGTAAAACACATAATACCTTCGAGTAACAAATCGAGTATTTCAGCCAATCAATAATGTTTGAAAGAGAAATAACGTTTCAGGTAAAACAAGCATGGAGTTTAAGTAAAAACAAGCATGTATTCTCCCCCAAAATGGTTATAAAACAAGTAAAAGTAGGGCCGAACTCACCTGGAGCAACTGATAAGATAACGAAAGAAAAGCGAACGAATACCGAGGTACGGATGTTCTAACCGCAACCTAAATGATTCAAATGATTTAGGGCATTGAATGAGGTAATGCATGCAAGTTCATACTCTACTTTATCACTTGTACATGTTGTTGAAATATTTATTGTCGAAATATAGTTGCGTCAATTTGATCCTTTATTTAGAAAATTACCACTTTAGAAAACGTAACTTGTTTATCTCACGATCAAATTTTTTGTCGTCGCGTTAATAAGTATTTCGAAGGTCTCTAACGCGCCTAGAAAGTATGTACAATGTTCTACGCTTTTTGTTTACGTTATTTTAGCCAAAATATACTATAAAAGGTCTAAAATTCACATTTTATTGTTCCATCAGCTTTTCTAATAACCAAATAATAGGCTGTCAAACTATATATCGTCGTAACATTCGTTAGGCCATAACTTTTGCGTCGTAGCTCGGTTTCTTAAGTTTGACCTATTCCCGCGAAGGTATTTAAGTGTACTATCGGATTTCTAAGGTCTCGGCTAGTCTAGATACCATTTAGTATCAGTTTTCATTGCTAAAAATTCGGGACAGATTCATGTATTTTCTGAAAATGTAGTTTTCGTCGTCTAAATTGAAAATAGCGTATCTTTTTCGTTATAAGCCCGTTTTAACTCATTCAAGCGGATACGTTTTCGTTATTAAGTCTATTTTCCATATCTCTAGCCAAAAATTACTCACAACTCACTGATTTTTCCAGTTTTTATAAAATGGGACAGATTCATGTGTCAAAAGTGTCAAAAACTATTTTTCAATTCTTCTAGTCATTTTAACCACTTAACCACAACTTCAATTCTAGTCCTAGATCCCCCATCAACTTCTCAACCCAATAACAATGTTCCATCCATAAGTTAAACAATATTTTAGGGTCCATGATATACTCATCAAGAATGTTTAAATACACAAGTTTATGAAGTTTATTACCACTTTCTTATGAAGAGTTTTTTTATCTAGTTTTTCTTGTAACCAAAACTTGTTAAAAACCAAATCTTTGTTAAAGGATCATTGTAAAACTTTATCAACATGTACCAAGAGATAATTAAGTATACACTTAACTTGCATATGACATAAAGAAAACATGAAATTTAGTAAGATTACTTACAAAAGAAATTAGTGAAATGTGAGTTATGAAACACTAGATTAACCTCAAGATCTATGCTCCAAATCTTGCTACAATGCTCTAAGTATACTAGATCTTAACCACAACAAGCTTCTCTTTTCCTTGGCTCCAAGAGTAGGTCGATTTATAGTATAAAATGGGTAGGATTATTTTTATTTTTGGCTATTAGAAATGAAATGAACTAGTTAGGGCTTTTTATAGTAGAATGGTCCAAGGTTGAATAGTATGGTCAAGTTTCATTAATTAGCTAGGAGGAGGGGGGGGGCGGCGGTTAGGGTGGTCAAGGGAACAAAATGGAGGCTAAGCCTCCATATTAGGCATCTAGTCCTTGTTTTGGGGATCTTGGTCTTGTAATTAATGGTAGTAAGAAAAATTGTCTAGTAATAAATAAGGAACAAGAGGGGGGGGGGGCAAAAGGGAAAAATTAGGATTAGATGAGTAGTTTTGATACAAAAGTGTATGTGTTGTATGTATTGGGTGTTAAAAATATGCAGTGGTTGTTGTTTCGATGATTAACGAAAATTATACGTAATAAAACGTAAGTTATAAAGAATTTACCTTGGGCGTCATGAAATATTTTTGGAACTTTTGTAATCTTTTTGGGAGTATAAAAATACATTAAAAATATTCGTTGAGAGAATTGGGTATATCGGGCGTTAAATTTTGAATAACGAATATAGTTTGTTGCATTGACAACCGTAAGTAATTTAAGAAAAGGAAATTGTTTTTGAGTTTAAAATGGTGAACTGGAGTAGGAGCAAGGTACTGGAGTGCTGTGGACTAAATATGATCTAAATTCATAGTGCTCAAGAGAGTTGTTCCTAGTTTTATGTTTATTTAACCAAATAGATGCACGTAAAAAGTGTTCTTGTAAAGCCTCAAAGTCGTAAATTGGAGTTTGAAAGTAAATGTTGATGTGGAAAATTACGGGTTGTCACAGATGCACACCCTCATCCTTTTCAGTGTCACCAGTATTTTCAGTACCTCCTAATGATGAGTAGTCTATGCCTTCACTTTTCTTAGGTTTCTTATCTCTCTTTTCATCATTGGGATCATCTGACAAATTTTCATCATCTTGGTAATGATTAAAAAAGTTTAAACTATCCGTGTTTTGAAAATGAAAATGAAAATCTTTGTTTTCAGATTTGTTTTTAAAAGGAAACACAGTTTTATAAAAAGTAACATCCCTTGAGAAAATATCTTTTTACTTTCAAGACTAAACAATTTATAACCTTTTTTCTCAAAAGAATAACCAATAAACACAGATTTTTCAGACCTAGAAAATTTTTTATCAGAATTGTTTAAAACAGTAGCAAAACATAGACATCCAAAAACTTTTAAATGAGAGATGTTTGGTTCAATGTTACACATTTTTTCAAATGGTGACTTTCCAGATATGACAGAACTGGGCAACCTGTTGATAAGGTAGACAGCAGTTAGGATACATTCAGTCTACATGTTTAATGGAATCCCCCCTAAAACATGAGGGCTCTTGCAACATTTAACAAATGCCTATGTTTTCTCTCAGCTATTCCATTCTGTTGAGGAGTATATGCACATGAAGTTTGTTGTAAAATTCCATTTTCTTTACAAAACTTGTCCATACTTTGATTTATAAACTCAGTTCCATTATCTGATCTACACACTTTAACTGTTTTATCAAACTGGTTTTTAATCAAATTATAGAAATTAACAATGTTTTGGAAAACTTCATATTTCCCCCTCAACAAGAAAACCCAAACAGCTCTAGAGAAATCATCAACAACAATCAAGAAATACTTATAACCTTCTCTGCTTTGAACCTTATAAGGACCCCATACATCTAAGTGAATCAACTGTCCAATATCATTGGTTTGATGATCATTTAGAGGAAATGGTTCTATGGTTTGCTTAGCCTTATGGCAGACCTCACAAGGTTTAGCATTAGGTTCAATCTTATATGCAATTTTGTGTTTTAAAGCGTTAAGAACTTGGTTAGCAGGATGACCAAATCTGTTTTGAAAAATACACGACAAACAACACATTTGAATATTATAATTAGTAAATTTTTTACCTGTATTAAGAAAATACATCCCATCTTTATGATTACCAGTCCCCACTTAGGTCCTTAGAACAGAATCCTGAATAACACAAGTATCTTCATCAAAAATCACTCTATATTTATTCTCTTTATTGAGTTTGTGCACAGATAATAAGCTGACTTGGTAGCAAGGAACTACCAAGACATTGTGAATTATGATTTTATCTGTAAGTTTTAGACTTCCAATAGGAGTAACAAGAGCTTTAGTTCCATTAGGATGACCAACAGTCATGTTAAGTTTTGAAAATTCCACAATATTAAACATGTTCACAATGGTGTAAGTCATATGTTGACTTGCACCAAAGTCAACAATCCAACCTATGTATAAACTGTATGTGCTTATGTTGGTATTGTGATTGAAAAATCTAGAAGAACAGAAACTGACAACACAGTTCATACCTGCAACATTTGCAGGTATACAACCAAATCCATATTTTTCATAGAACGAGGCCATCAATTTCTTATACTTATCATCAGTGAAAGAGTTAGATGAAATAATAGACTGATCCTTATGACCTGAAACAACATTATTACTAACAGTATCCTGATAAGTATTAGATCTCTTTTTGAAACCAGCAGGATACCCAACTAATTCAAAACATCTATCAGCAGTATGACCATTCATATTGCAATGAGTGTAGACCAAATTAGGCCTATTAAGTCTTCTGGTTTGATTATCTTTATTAGCACTTTTCTTCACAGACCACTCATTAGGTTTTGGATTAGTTTTAGACGCAAATGCAGAGTTATTATTCTTAGAAACAGAATGAGATGGAGTACTCCTGTGAGACTCATCTTTAGGTAGTCATGCATTAATGAGCCAAGGTAGTAGTTGTAGTGAATCCCCCTGTTAGGTAGTCATGCATTACGATAGGGACTCCCAATTCTCTGGCAAATACAGCCCTTTTCATCACATCTTCGCATGTACCCGCAGTACCATTCAAGTAATGCCCTTTGATTTCACCTGTTTCAGATTGTGATTTAAAAATAGCTTCGGCACAAAATAAAAAATGGTCTCTCCAACGCATAAATGGTTGGGAGTTCACGTTCTCATCATCTTTAGTAAAATCAAGGAAACCACGAAGACATTCATAAACAGATCTACCGTAGTTTTTAGCGGATAACCCCAATTTAGGTTTAATAATACATCCCAACAGAGGATGACCATGCTTGTTCATACCATGTGGAAAATCATACAAAGATCAAGAGAAACAGTTTTGATTATGAATTCAACCAACCTCCCCACTTATTTTATTCACAACATCTGACTATCACTTCAAATGTGATATCAGGTTTTGAGTTCAAAACCAATTACAAAAGAAAGAATCCACAAAACAATTACAAGCTATTTCTCAACTTAGAGAGAATACGTATACAAAGAGAGAGATAAGAGACAAAAGATATGAAACCCTAATCTATTAAGAAGCTTATATAGCTGACTTCCCAGATCTTTCCTTCATAACCCCTTCTAGTCCTTAAGATTAGCTCAGCTACACAATTAGTCCCTGCACATACAAACAAACACAAGCATTATCCAAAAGATAACAAAGTAATAATAAAATATTACCTGTTAGCCCCTAAACTTAAATATTGTCACACTAAGAATCCATAACCAAAGATGAGGTTACTTATTTTGAATATTCCCCCTTAAGCTCGGCTTTGTACATATCATACAAAACAAGCATGTGACAAAACTTATTGTGTTCATGCACACTTAAACCTTCGGTAAATATATCTGCTACATTATCAGCAGATTTCACTTTTACATTTCTAACCACTCCAGCAAATACCTTTTCTATTAAGAAAAACAATTCTATCTCAAAATGTTTTGTTTTCTCATGAAAAACTGGATTAGCTGCTATTTGAATAGCATAATTGTTATCACAATGCATAAGAACTTGGAGAGATGTTTTAATATTCATTTCTGCCCAAATTTTATGAATCCAAATGACTTCACATGTCACATTATTCATAGCCCTATACTCTGCCTCAGCAGAAGACTTAGAAAGCATGGACTGCTTCTTACTTTTCCAGGACACAAGAATTTTTCCTAGAAACACACAATAACTAGTCACTGACTTTCTAGTGACTTTACACTTTGCCCGATCAGAGTCAGCAAACACACTCAAATCAAGATCATTTCCTTTACTAAAGGAAATACCTTTATCAGGAGCATTTTTTAAGTACCTAAGTACTCTAAATGCCAACTTCAGATGAGATTGCAACTTGAGATTCAATACTTAATAGTTTTGTACTCAAATGTAAATTCTCAAAAGCTAAAAGAGTTATTCTGGTACAAACTATCCTTTTCTTTTTTTTAAACAAAACAATTGAACAAACTAAATTAATTGGGAATCATCGTATCCTTATCAAATTCATCAATAAAAAAAAGTGTATTTACTCAAAACACAAAACCTTAAGTTCTAGCCACGGGCCCATGGTATATTCTTACTTGCTAATTGATTTATAATTTATGTGTAACTATATTGGGCTTGTCACTGTTTCTGGGTTGAGTTTGATGGTTACTTTGTTAATTTAAGCTAATTTTGATATTATTATTTTATTATGGTTTTATAATTGTTTGTTGGTTTGTGACTTTTTAACTTAACGTAAGACCACTCACATCGGCAAGGTTAAAGCCACGTTAAGGGCTTGATTTTTGGCCTTAACGCACGTTAACATGGCGTTAACCGATGGGAGATGCTGCTTTAACGTGGCGTTAAGGGGCTGCGTTAGCCCCTTAACGTCACGTTAAGGGTGTTTTTTGTAAAAAAAAAAAAAAAAAAAAAAAAAAAAAAAAAAAAAAAAAAAAAAAATTACGAAAAGTTTTGTTTTTTGTTTTTTTTTTTTCAATTATGCCCCCTGTGTTTTAGATTTGTGTTTTATATACTAAATATTTTTATATAAATTACATGAAACTCTAGATTCAGAAATTAGAATACAATAAACATCAACTACAAATACATTAAACGGCAAATATAAATTACATTAAACTCATTAACGGAAATTAAAAACCAAACTACAATGATTAACTAAAAGTATCATCTGAATCTGGGTAACCATCTTCAGATGATTCGGAAGGCGTGAAAATACCAAACTCTCACCTTTCCCTGCGTTCTTCAGCCTCTTTTGCTTCCCGCTCCAAACGAGCCCTTTCCTCTTCTCTTTCATTATATTCCATTTCCAGCAAGACCTGCATGTCTTGATCCATTAGGCTAAGTTGTTCATCAGTTAACCCATACGGATTTGGGTCTTCGTTGGCAACCGGTGGAATGTGCACCGGTTCATTATGTTCCATTTCCAACAAGACCTGCATGTCTTGATCTATTTGGCGAAGTTCTTCATCAGTTAACCCAAACGGTTCATTTTCCGGTTGGAAAACCGGAAAGGTATGCTCTGGGGGAGTATGGAATTCTTCATTATCGCGAGGTGGACTTGGAAACTGTTGTCCAAAATCCTTTTTGCGAGGTGGGGTTGGAAATTGTTGCCCGAAGTCTTTTCTGGAAGACATTATGAATTAGAGATGTTTGGATCTTGAGTATTTGAGAAGTTTGGAATGTGTTTTTGTTAGGATCTCTGGGAAATAAGAGTTTCATTGTTGCTGCCGATAGTGTTAAGCTGGTTCCTGCCGATAGCTTTGGTTCCTGCTGAAAGCTCATTGCTGCCGACAGTGTTATCTTGTTTCTGCTGATAGTGTTGTTGCTGCGGATAGTATTATTTGTTATCCGTATATTTAGAATGTTTGTTAAGATTTATTTTTAGAAGAGATTGTTGTTTATCTCTTCACACGTTTTCTTGTAGAACGGGTTAGGGTTAGGTGATCTTGTTAGTATAAAAGATAAACCCGTCTATGAGTTTATGTACACCTTTAACGTTTTCAATATTCAAGATCACAATTCTTAGTTCATAGTTTGATCCATAGAGGATCATTGTCGTTTAGAGTTTTCTTCTTTATTATACTTGCTGTTTAGTTTCCGCATAAACGCTTGTATAGCATACAGAGGTTCTTGTTTATACCAAGCTCAATCAAGCTCAAAGTACTCGATCCTACAAGTGGTATCAGAGCCTGGTAAGGATCTCTGATAAAGAAGGAAACAGTGTTGAAGTGTCTCTCTTGAATCTCTTCACAATGTCGCTATCAGATGATAAATTTGAAATGTGTGCAAGGAAGATTAGGAGCTTGTTTCATAACAAGTCCATGGAAAGGCTGACTGATAATAATGAATCTTCTGAAGCAAAAGAAAATCTGAAAGAATATGCTCTGTTAGGATTCCCATCTCAGGTACAAAGATGTAATCCTGCTTGTCAAGAATTATACTCAACTCTTAATAAAGAATATGATGACATGAAATCTAAGTATAATGAATACTTTGTTAAGGTTCAAGCTTATGATAAGGCAGTTAAAACATTAGAAAAGCAAAAGGTTTGGTTTCAAAAGAATCAGTTAGCTTATGAGGAAAAGATAAAGGTTTTAGAGAGGGACTTGAAAAACACCACTAATGAGCTTAAACATTCTGAGTCTCAAAAGGCTGAGATGGTGTTAGAAAAACAGGATGTGCAGACTAAACTAAACAATACCTTGGCTAGGTTTAATAAATGGAAAGATTCATCTAAAAACCTAAACAAGTTAGTTGATAGTTCTATGTCTACGAAAACGAAAAGAGGTTTAGGGTATGGTAACCTGATAGGGCCAAATCAATTTTATGACCCTAATGAGTATAGTGTTTTTGACCCTGAACCTGTAGACTACCAAAAACCTGTTAAGTATGTGAAAGAAGGTGGAATGAATGCTGTTTCTCCACCTATAAGAGGAGTTTTTATGCCTACTCCTGTCCACTCTCTCTCTGATATTGACTCAGATGAGTCACAAATGGTTTATGGTAAAAAGTCCAAAGACTTACCTGAATCTAATGATTGTGTCCCTTGTCACACAAGTGACAAATCCTCAGAAGCAGAGTCTAAAGACTTTTTTTCATGTGACTCAAGTGAAAAGTCAACCACACCCAAATATCACAAGTCCTCAAGTTCAATTAGTGGTAAATCTACTCCTAAATCAGTCTTTTCAGATAACAGCTCAATGAATTCTTTTAAAAACAACTGTGTCTCTAGTTCCACTAGTGATAATGGTTTCCATATTAAGAAAAGTTGTAGTAAAAACAAGGCTGTTAGAAAGAAGACATGTTTTGTGTGTGGTAGTCAATATCATCTTATTAAAGATTGTGATTATCATGAGAAAAGGTTGAATGGTGGGAAACATCAGAACAGATCATTGTGGAAAAATGTTAAACAAATCCCACCATATGTTCCACAAGCAGCAGGAATGAATTTTAATAGGAGTCCTTTTCCTGCTGATAGACCTGTTCCTGCTGGTTCCTCTGTTCTTGCTGATTTTCAAGGAACCATTCCTGCTGGTACTTCTTCATATATTCAAAGGGATTTCAGACCTGTCTATAATAATCACATCTTTGGAGGGGGAATGGCTTATTCTCCATGGTTTCCTTGGTAATCGTTCTGTTTGATCTATTATGGTGTTATGTTTGAAAGGTGGTGTTAGCCTAAGGGGAGGCTAATGCTTGTAATTTTGTCTTGCTTTTTCATTCATTTATGTTTTGTTTGTATTTCTCTAATTTTGTTTTGCAGGTTTTTCAATGTCTTTTGTTAGTTAACTTTGTTTTGCAGCTTAGTGATGCTTGGACTTAATGCTAATCACAGAAATTTTCATTCATCTTAAGAAAGTTAAGCACATTCAATTGCTAGTTACAAAAGATTACGGGTTACAGGGTTACAAAAGCTACCTATTAACATCATTCAAAACATCATACCAACCTTCATACATCAATCTATCTAAACCCTACCACCTATTCCATTTTCCCTTTACCCTTACCCATATTATCAGGCATGAACCTCCTTCCTCTCTGGCGACAGATCTCTTCATAAATATGGGGGACTGGAAGTGCCAATATCACTGGCAATGGTTGTCTTGGTTCAGGGGGTGGCTTTGAAGAGCTTGAAGTAGTTGTCCTTTGATGTGTTCTGGAGCGTGTCCTTGCAGTTGAATGGCTTGGCTGTGGAATAGGCTTGCTTGATTGTGGAGCTGGATGAGCTGGCTTGGGAGTTGGTCTGGTGGGATTCTTCCTTTGTCTTGGATCTTGGCCTTCATGTTGTCGATTGTCTCGACTTCGAGGTTTTGGTTTTTCTCGGCTAGAGCCTTCTTGATGTTTTGCCTTGCCTTTTGGAACCGATACTTTATAGAAAGCTGCAGTTGTCCTCTCCATCTCTTCAGCTAGCAGAGCTTCAGTTTCCTTCATCTGTTTCCTAAGCTCATCTGTTTCCGATACTTTATAGAAAGCTGCAGTTGTCCTCTCCATCTCTTCAGCTAGCAGAGCTTCAGTTTGCTTCATCTGTTTCCTAAGCTCATCTGTAATGGGAAAATTGGGAGGGAAAGTCTCCCATTCACCCTGACAATAAACCAAAGACTTCAACTCTGATGAATCTTCATCATCAGAGCTAAAGTACTCTAATGAAGAAGGGGTAGATGGAATAGGATCAGATGAGTCATCCTCAACCTTGGACTTACCTTTGTTTTTAGAGGATGATGCTGTTTTGGGAAAGTAGTTGTTCCATCCTGAGTCACTCGAGGAGGAAGAATCTGATGAGATTTCGATGACTGGCTGTTTGGATGAACTCATGATTTTGAAGATTTTTGGTTTGATTTGTGATGATAAAGTTATGTGATTTGAGGGTTATATAATATGGAGATTAGTGCGAATTTATTGGTGGTTGGTATTGTGATTTAATTCGGGTAAGTTGTTCTTAATGACTAAGTTGGAAGGTTGACTACGGTCAAACCAACTCATTGCTGCCGAATGGTCAAAGATCTTATTGCTGCCGATTGACCAAGTGTTACTGCCGATTGGTCAAACCTTCTCAATTTAATTGGTCAATGTTACGTGCAAAGAATTGCAGCAATTTAAAGTGATATTTTTGGCAACACAACGCATAATTGCACTTCTCTCATCTCAAATTCTCTAAAACCTATCGAACCCTAATTTTCCCATTTCAAACCCTAAATCATTCCTTCAACTCAATGACAACTCTTCGTTACAAGGATGATCATAACAAGGTTGCTTATTTGGAATCTTCTTTAAGAAGTATTGGTTATGATGAAGTTCTGGCATTTCTTCGTGGGTCATCTATAAGTTATGCCCTCACTTATTGTCCAGTGACGGTGTATGATTCATTGGTCAAACAGTTTTGGAGGACAGCCAAGGTAAGACACATCGTGGGAAGGGAAGTTGATATTGTCGCTACCATTGATAATCAAGAAGTAATTATTACTGAGGCGTTGATTCGAGTTCAGCTTCAATTTCCTGAGGAGCAAGGGGAATATGATCTTTCAAGGCAAGATATTACTGATGGTATGGCAGCTATAGGGTATCCTGTTACTGGAAGTTGCACTTTCTTGAAAAGTAAGTTGTCTCCTCAATGGAGGTTTCTGATTCACACTTTACTCCAGTGTCTTAGTGTTAAGTCAGGTGGTTGGGATCAATGTCCAAGTCCTATTGCATCTGGTCTAGTTTGCTTATCTCAGGGTAGGATTTTTAATTGGGCAAAATATATCTTTGAGGGAATGATTGAGAATATCAGTAATGGTAAAAACAGCTTTTTGATGTACCCTAGATTTCTTCAAATCATCTTAGGTGTTCAGACCATTAATACATCCCCTAAGATTATCAATAGGTTGACTGCCAAAATGTTTGCCCTGATGAAGATGAACTTTACTGGCCAACATTTGCCTTTGTTGCCCCATATGTTGCACAACCCTGATCCTGCTGATAACCCTGATTCTGCTGATAATTCTGGTATCCCACCATCACCTGATGCAGCTGATGAAGGGAATTCGGTTGCTGCTGATGCATCTGCATCTGTTGCTGCTGATGATTCATCACCCCCATTATCTAGACCAGTCACACCTACACCTGAGCCTAATGACAATGTTGAACCCAATGATCAGACCATCTCAGCTGATACTCCTATTATCCAGCCAACTCCTTCTGTGGATTTACCTTCTTCTTCAAGGCTTTCATCACCTAGTCCTACTAGGCAGCCATTTAGTTATGACACCAATGCAGGGGAAGGATTTAATGTTTCTCCACCAAGAGTCAATGAAGCTCCTAATACCTCAAGTGCTCCTGCTGGTGGAGCTGAGGATGCTGTTGATCTCACCTCTATGTCCCAGTTACTTGACAGATATGTGAAGAAAATTGAGGCATTGGAGTCAGAACTCAATGAGACAAAAAGGAATTTTAGTGAGAAAGTGGAGAATTTGGAAAAAGGAGCTCAGGGATTCTAATGAAGTTTTTAATAGAACTATCCAAGAATTAAATGAAAGGATCAGCATATTGGAGGGTAGTCATGTGCAAAAGAAAAGAAGGGTTATTCTTTCTGAGTCTGAGGAAGATCAGGATGATATGATATTTGATGAGCTTAATGTCCTAGCATCTGTTTCTCTTAATGGTGCAAATACTGAAGTACCTACAACTTCTGAGCACAACATCACTACTCAATCTCAGGTCTGCACTGAAGCAAGGAGCACTGCTGCTGATGTCTCCATTGCTGCTGATGTCTCTGCTGTTGCTGCTGATGTTGGCAGTATCTCTTCTGAATCTGAGGTTCCTGTTGATACTACTGAGAGTCCACTCATTGCTGCTGAAAGAAACACTATTCCTTCTGAAGCTACCCATAATGATGATGAGGTAGCTAGACAGATTCATGCACAGGACATTGCTGCTGAACAAGCAAGATTGGCTCAGGTTGCTCAAGATGAAGAGCTTGCAAGGCAATTGTCTGTTGATGAGAAGAACATTGCTGAAATTATGAATAACCCAAGTTCAGATGATCCTTCTTCAGAAGTGTTTAGTGCACAAGTTGAATATTTATTGAATACTGACATGATTATTAGAGCTCATGGGTTTATGGTTCTTCAAATGTCAGAATTGGACACAGATGAAAGGTCAGATCTGCTCAAGGCATTCATCTTAAAGAAACAAAGAGCATCCACTTGGAATGAACTGATGCACAGGATCAAGGAAAGACAAAGGTCAGGATTTAAGTTGCCAACAAATAGAGATAATATCAATTTTATGAAGGTATATCTGAAAAATGAAGCCAACTACAAGATCAGTGACTTCAAAGGTTGGGCTGATGGTGCAGTTCAAAAGTTGTTTCTTGATACCTATGCAAGGATCAATTCTTCCATTCAGACAGATATTTCACAAAGCAGGAAAAGAGAGTCTTCATCTTTAGAATCTGATGTTGCAAAGAGAATGAAGTCTGGAGAAGGTTATCAGGATGCTTCTTTCAATGCTCCAAGTTCTAATGTTGATGCATCTGAGGTACCACAAGAAGATCTTGTTTCTGCTGATATTTCTGCTGCTAATGTTTCTATTCCTGCTCAACCATCTTCCTCTGTTCCTATCCTTCAATATGGACTAAGGACAAGGCAGAAGAGTCATTCTTACTACTCTTCTTCTGTTGATATTTCTGACATGGATGATCATGATTTGATAAGGATTGATTCTGAAAGTGATTCAGAGGGTGATTCCATTCATTCTTGGGGACATATTGCTCATTGGGAGCTTAGATCTACTACTGATGGTGAAGTGAATGTTTGGTTTTCTCTTGATGGGACAGTCAAGTTCTTTACATTTCTGAGGGAGATCTTGGATAGGGTTGAAAGAAAAGATTTGGAGCATCTTTATAAGATAGTGGATAATCATTATCAATCTCATACTCCTACTGGGATTGGTCTGCTGCTTTGGGGAGATTTACAAGTCTTGATGAATAAATTGGATGGAGACAAGGCTAAACTAGTGTGGGGTAATCAATCATCATGGAGAGTATTTTCTTGGAGATTATATCCCTATTCCAATGTTCATGTTGTGGAACTCACCTCTGGCAAGTTCCTAACTATGTTTGTGGATATTGCTTATCCTTTAACTGAAGGAGTGTTACAGAGAATGCTAACACAGAAGGTCAGAGTTCCTAAGCATTCTATAGGAAATGATCTAACCACAGCTGAACAATTGGTTAAATTCATCAAGGATCAAATTGCAGCTAAGGGATCATCAGCTTAAGGGGAGGCTTGCAGCTTAAGGGGAGGATAAAGCTCAAGGGGAGGATTGTTCTTGTTGTTGTTGTATATTTTCTATCTTTCTTTCTTTCTTTTGTTTCTTTTCTTATTTTCTTTTATTTTTTATGTTTCTTAGTTAAAAAAAAATAAAAAATAATAAAAAAAATAAAAAAAAATAAAAAATAAAAAATTCTTATGTATATTTTGTGTGCTAATAAGTTGGTTTTGAGCAACACCTTGCAGGTACAGTGTTGGTGTTTACACCTACACAATAAATGGTATTCAACTCACCATGTCTTGCAGACTAGAAAGAGTTGACTCACCATAAGGGTACGGCTCTGGTGTGATAATCAAATCCGTTGATAGCTGTAATAGCTTGCTCAAAGCTATAGGGTACTTCAACTCACCCATGGTTTATTCCTGAGAGTTGAAAATGGTTCTCAATTCACCATGGATGTAACCCTTATGGGATCCAAAGGATTGGCTAGTCCACAAAAGTATGGTTTGTGGTAAAGACACATGGTATCCATATTTGGTATTCAATTCACCAAGGTTTGCTGTAACCTAAGAATTGACTAGTCCTGAGCAAACGGCTACAGGTAAAGACAAGTCAAATCCGTTTATAGTTGCTGATTTGCTAATAAATCAGATGGTTATCAATGTACCATGGTCTAAAACACCTAAACATTGGCTACTCCAGTAGTGATGGCTATTGGTAAAGAGACATCAAATCCATTAATTTTCAATGATTCACCTCTCACAGGAGTTAACACACCTGGATGTGATGAGAATAGTATGAAACTTAAAGTGATTTGATGTACATATTGTCATTGTAGCAGCCAAGTTCAAGTGAAAGTAATGGTGACCAGTATACATGTTTTGAAGAAGATTTCTTGTTCCTGCTGAACTATTGAAGTTGCTGCTGGACGCTATAGAAGCTGGAATCTTGCAAGTTATGGATGTTGCTGCTGGTTACTTAAAATTGTTGCTGCTAAGTCGCAGTCCTCAAGCCTGAGATGTTACAAGCTCTATCACATTGGAATCTTGCAGGTTAACCTAGTCAACCTCAAGATTAGGGGAGGATTGTTAGGATCTCTGGGAAATAAGAGTTTCATTGTTGCTGCCGATAGTGTTAAGCTGGTTCCTGCCGATAGCTTTGGTTCCTGCTGAAAGCTCATTGCTGCCGACAGTGTTATCTTGTTTCTGCCGATAGTGTTGTTGCTGCGAATAGTATTATTTGTTATCCGTATATTTAGAATGTTTGTTAAGATTTATTTTTAGAAGAGATTGTTGTTTATCTCTTCACACGTTTTCTTGTAGAACGGGTTAGGGTTAGGTGATCTTGTTAGTATAAAAGATAAACCCGTCTATGAGTTTATGTACACCTTTAACGTTTTCAATATTCAAGATCACAATTCTTAGTTCATAGTTTGATCCATAGAGGATCATTGTCGTTTAGAGTTTTCTTCTTTATTATACTTGTTGTTTAGTTTCCGCATAAACGCTTGTATAGCATACAGAGGTTCTTGTTTATACCAAGCTCAATCAAGCTCGAAGTACTCGATCCTACAGTTTTTGTGTGACATGCGCTTCAGAAGCATGGGTATTTATAGGGTACAAATGCACACGTTTTGTTAACGTGACTTTGAATTTTAATTGTTGTGATTAAGATGCGTTAACGCAGCGTTATTATGGTGTACTTTAGTTTACGTTTGAATTTGAATAATACTCAGCGTTAACGCTACTTCAACGGCTACTTTAACGGCTATAAAAACCACCTTCACAAGACTTCATTTTCTCACACTAATTTAAACACAAACACAATGGCTAACGAACCAGCAGAGGTGCAAAGGGCTATCCTCAACCGATTACGAACAGAACAAGAAAAAGAACTCAAACTTATTAACAGTTTGTTTGGTGAGATAACTCGTATTATGCTACAAATGCATAATCGTGCTCTAGAGATCGAAAGGCTGCGTGAGTTGCCTCAAGACCATCCAGCTATCAGGGTCGGTCTAGAAACTCTACAAAGAACTAATGAAACGGATCTAGAACTTCATGTCGCATTGAAGATGATTAGGGAGCAGGTGTTACAAGTTTGGGAGGAGAAATCTGATCTTATCGACAATTACAACTCTATATAAAATTTCGTATCGTATTTTAATGTTTTTTTTTTAAAAGTGTGGTTTCTGAGTACACATAAACGAAGCAATAGCCTGATATGTTGCTGATAATGTTTATATTAGTATCCGGAACGTCACCCAACATTTTTGTAGCTACTCACTAACCCTTTTGCGCAAGTAACTTTTTTATAACAATAATATAATTATTAGACGTTTTATAACCGCTTGCAGTTATTACTCTCCTGCAATTAGCTGAAACTTCATTCTCAACAGCTAAATAGGATAAATGGGAGATACAGAGCAAGTCTCCGAATCATTCGAAGTCGGTAGTCTAATCGAAAGCTATGGTTTCATGAATGTCACTAGGTACCTCTTATTCACTTCCGATGTCATGGTTTTAGTACTTTAATAAAGTTTATTTTTGTTTGTTTATGTCGTTATCAGCAGTGTGCTCTGTCTCCAAACCTACAAATCACAAACATATATTAAAAAGATAAAAATGATCTCTCATAGATCCAATGTCAGAATGATTAACAAGTTTAATAGGTGATCCTCTAATTATTTAGCCACTCACTTTCTTTTCATATTCATCCCCCAATCCCCATCAAGAAGGAAAATCAAACTCTTTGCTATTAGACATTGCACCTATGGGAGATATTTTTTATCTTTTTGATTTATGTTTGTAATTTGTAGGTTTAGAGACAGAGCACACTGTTTACTTAATAAGTGGTTCTGTATCTGCTGCATCAAGTATCCTAGGTGATTGAAGAGAGAAAAATGAGTAGAGTTGATGGTTCATTAACATTTCCTATAATTGAATGGTTTATAGTGGTTCGGTCTACAAGGACTCTTTTTCCTTGCCCTACTCCACTCCCCGAGTCTCCAACTCGAGAGTTTTTCTTCACTAATCAAAAAGCTCCTTTAACCGGCGGACAAAACCTGTACACGTCGCTTACACAATATTTTCGACACAAAGCTAGATGTCGAGTTCTTTTACAAGGGTACAACCACTCCCGTCACACTATGTATTTTGAGGACTAAAATACTAACCGATCACTACAGATGATTTATGATTGTTTGGTACAAACAATGATGTGTGAACAACAACAATTCACGCAGTGACTAACCAACAAGTCTTGCAACGCTTTGTTTAAGCTTGTAATGCTTTGATCTTCTTGCTACAAAGAAGTTCACTTAAAATGAAATATGAAATATGAATGAGTTAGATATGAATGAAAGAATGTATGATGTTGTTTATGCTTGTAAGTGATGAAAAACATCAATGTGTGGCTTGCTATTTATAGGGAAAACTGCCTCAGCAAGCCACGGATGGGACGGATCCAAATGAAGGGATCCGTCCGTGTACATGTTTGGTTCCGCGGGGACCTGACAGAAGATCTCCAAAAATCTTAATCAAATCTAACCAAAATATTTCCATATGTTTCTAAGGATTCATTGAGTAAAGGTCTAAACAAGATATTCATGATATCTTCCAATGATCTTTAAAATCTTCCAAAGATTTCAAAGATGATGCATGCCATGATGTCATAATATATTTCCAATTTTAGAATAACTATGAATATGAAAGTGAACATGTAAAATGTACATACTAGTTAGGTGATGTTTTAACTTTGTGTTTATGAAAGTCTTGTGACTATATATGTAAAAAGACTTAACTATATTTATGTTTTGCTAAAAATAAAGTTTATAATTGTCGTTAACAAAATATAGCAAAGATCGTAAAATATATATAACATTTTTTAGACGATATTTGTATTAACAATCTCCCCCTTTTTGTTGAGGACAAAACATAAAGTTTATTTTTAAGCAATGAGATAAATAAAGTGCAAGTCTTTAAAAATATAGATTAAACTAGTTTTATGCAACTTTAAAATCAATTTAGACATTTTAAATTGTATAAAATGTGTGAGTTTTGAGTAAATTGTATAAAATGTGTGAGTTTTGAGTTTAATATTTTCTCTCCCTTTTTGCCAAAACAAAAAGAAGAAAAGCGTAGCGGAATGTAGTGCACGCCCGAGCTTGATTAGCTCCCCCTTGGTCAATACTCCCCCTAGTTAGGGTGCCAAGTATAAGATGCATAGATTTTGAGTGCTACAAAACAAAGGTTAGTGATAAATAGTTCAAAACAACCATGAATATAATGTACAAGAAGAAGTCACAACCAACACACAAACATCAATGAACATCATTCATTAGTAAAATATTTTATGACAAAAGTCATAAAATTGGACAATAATGGAGATGTTGTAAAAGAAACTGCAAGAATAAAACATAACTTAGAAAGAAAAATCCTTGAATAGAAAAAATAACTTAGAAATGAAAAATCCTAAGATGTGAAGCTCCTAATGTAATCATCTATTGAGGAGGATGAGAAAGAGCGTTAAGAAGCTCGAGGATGTGGTTTAGAATGAACCGCGTCTCGTTTTGGAGTTCATGAAACATTATTTTGGTTCTTTCACTAAGATGAGCGGTTCTTTCACACATGGAGCAACCATGGCGAGAGAAGTTTGGTGGTAGACTAGGTTCATTTGTTGGTGGTGGTGGTGGTGGAACATTTGTTGATTAGTGGTTGGAATTTGGTAGAGCTATGATTAATGAAAACAAGGTGGTTTGTAGTTGCATGGCTTCATGGAGGTGAGAATCCACCATGTTTGAGAAGGCATATAGGTGGTCTAGTTCATCATTGATTGCATCTTGAGTTTTTGGAGGATCAATCCACATGGACTCGTCAATGTTCCTAAGAGTAGGTGAGAAGGGTTGAGGTTGTTGAGGTGGTGGAGAGTGGTCTCCATAGAGTGGGCCATGGATTTACCTATACATAGGGTGGAAGAGTAAGGGTTGTAGTTGAGATGGTTCACAATCAAATGTTAATGGTGGTGGATTTGTTGATCTTGGAGGTAGTTCTTCTATAGTTTCCAAAAACAGGTGTGGAGAGGTCAGTGGTGTAGCAAATAAATGGTTGAAGTTTTGGAGACTTGGGTGGTGATGGTGATTTGCGTATTTGAGATGGAGTGGGAGGTGGTGTGGTGGCTACTGGTGTCTTTGTTGGTGGTGGAGTTGTTATGATGATAGGTGAAGGTGTTGGAGTGGTCAAAGTGAGAAAGTTTTCATCATGGATAGGAGATGAGATGTTGAGCGGTGAAGAGTCTGATGATGATGAGTTTAGGTTGACAAAACAACAAGGTTTTACACTAATCCTTGCGGTTCTTCTAGGTGGTCTTGAGGGTGATGAAGAGTTGCTTGATTTTGTCATTGTGAAAAATGCATGATATATGCAGAAATTCACAGGAAATGGTGGTGAAGGTGTGAGAAATGATCATCCTAAAGGTGCTAATTTATAGAATTCAAGATTCATGGAAGAATGTGTTTGGATTTGATGTTAAACCATACAAAAAAGGTGGTTTATAATGATTTGGAAGTGGTAGAGAAGGTTGTCAAATCATCAAAGTCAATCCAATGGGGTTGAGTTGAGTGAAAGAGGAAGGATATGCAGTTAATGCATGGCAATGAGTGCCAGATCTTTGATGTTAGTGATCCACGGATAGCAAGGAACCAAATTTAGGGATCCTTGCTTTATGGAGAAAGGTAACTTGAGTGGATTTTTGAAATTTCAAATTTTGGTGGGAAATGGTTTTCCTATTTTTCTAAGTGAGCTAAGATGATCTTAATATGAGGGAATAGCAGTAAAAGTATCCTAGTAACAAGAATGAGTGATCTAAAGTACGGGATTAAATGAAAATTCAAAAAATTTAGCTGTTGGCTGGCGGAACCAATCGAAAACACAGGCGGAACTATGAATTTGGTTCCGCCTGATCCGTCAGGCTAATTTTGGCGGAACCAAAATTTTGTTCAGACGGAACCAAATTTTTGGTTCCGTCCCATCCGCCAGACCAAAAAAGTAAACAAAGGGCAACTTTGAACCCCCGAACCCCATTCAAATCCCGTAAATTTTTCTAAAACATGTGTAATTAATTAGTTGTGATTAGAAAATAACAATTAAACAAGTATTAACACATGTAAGGGTATAGATCAAGCAAGGGCTAATAATTTCACTAATAATGTGAAAAAATGGAAAAATGATGACATCAAGATGTTATCTACTTGCAAGACAAGGTTAGTTCACATAATCAATCAAAGTTAAGTTATCATCCTACGAAAAGACAAATACATCGAAAATCATTGTTTTGGAGCAAATGTACCAAACGCTCATAAAGCCTCTCATTGCCTATCCAACTTCTTGTTAATCTTGGTTAGGAATCTTCCAATGCACTTGAACATTCATTTTGTTTGCTTGAATTCTTTTGATGGATTTTCAATGACCGGGAGTTGTTGGAAGTAGTCAAGAGGAGGAAGCCTAGAGTTGGGAAGTCCATCATCCTCTCTCATTGATGATGATGATGAGGAAGTTGGACGATGAGGACGTTTTCCTTGAGTCTTTGCTACTCTCTTATCACTTAAAGGCACAAATATGTGATCAACAAGGGAGTAGTCAGGAAAAAACCCTCTTTCATTCGGTGGAATGGGTGCAAAGACTCTAAAGAGACGGGTGAGAAGCATCCCGCAGGGAAGAGCGGTGGTTCCTAGCATGGGTATGTCCACCATTGTAATACCCGAAAATCTATAACATGTAAAGTGACCAAAATGCCCCTACTACTTTAAAATTTAATTAAAACTTATATAAGTGCCAAAATAATTACAAGACCTTTTTAATTAAATTATATATGATATGAAACAATTATAAGACACCATTTAAAATACTTGTACATGACTTAAAAATATTTTGGACCCTAAACTCTATATAGAACCGAAAATTATATATATATATACTTATAAGTTATTATTTAAATTAAATTAAAAGATATATTTTAAGGATAATTATCAAGTAAATAAGGAAGGGACCAATCAAATAAATTCTCCCTAATTTAGGCCGATCCTCAAACCCTCCCCTCCCCAAAATCTCAGCTCAAATCATTCCATACAATTTATATATTCCTTTTCTTCTTTTCATATTGCCGAGTAAAACTTAAACACCAAAATATTTCACCAATCTTTCCTACGAATTTCTGGAGGTCCAAGGGAAATTTTTCTGAGTTCATCACACTACTAGGAAGCCAAGAAAATTGCCCATTCGAATTTTGAAGCCCTGGTTAATTTATTGTCGAATTTTGTTCATATACAAGGTATGATTCGTTAAAATTCATACGACCCTCCATAAATTCATTTTCCATTTTTCTTGAGTTCCTTACATCATATATGATCTGTGAAAATTGGTTACAAGGTTTTTAGAGTCGCGGTCTGCTCTGTGGAAATTTGGAGTCGTTTTTATCCTAATCGAGAAGAGTGAATTCCTTCAGCTCGTTCTGATTGTTCTAAAATTATCTGGTATTTTTATCATATTATATTCATCCTATAAGTCACAAATAAAATAATAAAAATGAACCATGCATGGTATACGAATTATTTTAGAATTAAACCCTAAAAACATGTTAAAACCCTAATTAATTAGAAACGATTTTCTGGGCTGCATGGATAATTTTTATGGGATCTATATGAATCATATAACATCAGAAAAATATGATCTTGAATGGTTATAGCTTAAATTCGTGTTTTTGGGATTTAATTGTTTATCGAGTTTTGCGTTAAAATGGAAACGGGGACCAAAAATATGCAGCGATCGATTTAGGGTTCATGCTTGATAAAATCTGAATATTAATGAGTAATAATGATGTTGTAATGATTACAAAATGATTGGGTCGATTAGGGTTTTGGTTTTGATAATATTTGGTATTAACGATTTGGTAAATAAATTAAAAGGGGGTGTTTTGTCAATATTAGAACTTGTGGACTATTTTTGTCATGTTATATAGATTGAGGATAATATGTAAAAATTATATCATGAAGGGCTTGTTTGTAAAATTGGCGAGATAATGAATTTATTTGTAAATATTGGATCGAAATGGAAATTAAATAAAGAGAGGGACTAAATATGTAATTTCTGGAAACTTAGGGTTGATTTGAGTAATAAATTGTATTCAGGGGGTTATGTGCTATTTTGGTAATTTAATGGCTTAATATGTAATTATTAATAATTAAAGGTTGAAAATGTAAATTAAAGGGCTTAATATGTAACTTTGATAACTTGAGGGACTTGATGTGTAAATTATGAATATTTAAGGGTACATTCGTATAACATGTTAAAATAAGTACTCATTGTGTAATTTTAGTAAACTAAGGGTTTAATGTGTAATTATGGATGTTAAAAGGTTTAAAGTTTAACTTATGTAATAAAAGGGTGTAAAGGGTAAATTGTGAAACCCTAAGGACTAAATGTGTAAATCTAATCAAATATACCTTAATTCCATTTAATAATGATTTAACTAAGTTATGCTACCCAATATTACTAATTATGGAAACTTACTAAATAAGGAAACTTTCTAAAAATGGAAACCTGCTAAAAATAGAAAGCTACTTAATATGGAAAGTAAGATCATTAGTAATTCTGTCTTTACTCCGCTAGGTGCCAAGAAGGAGTGGTCTTGACTCTTTTCTGTGTTTGCTATTTCTGCTGCTTGTTTGGTTATTAAGGTACAGATATTCTGCCCTTCTTTAGTAAGGTGCCTTCGTCTCATTTCTGATTTCTGATTCACTGCCATGTTCTTTGATTCTGTGAACCTTTCTGGTTTCTTTCATGATATTATGAACCTTTGACATGACCTTTCTGTTATGAACCTTTCTGATATTAAACATTTCTGATATATGACCTGTCTGATATGGAACCTTTATGGTATGAACCTCTGATATGAACCTCTGATTATGAACTCTGATATTCTGAAATGGAAATTGACTTATGAAACTAAATTAAATAATGGATACATGATACTTGACCTTGACCCACAGTTTGATACTACGAGCCATAACTAGTCATGAGGGTTTCATGACCATGTCATTGATGCACCGATGGCATGACTCTAGGGCAGGAGAGTGATGACCTGTTCCGTCCCTTTTCTGTATTTTATTTGGTGTGTTGGGAGGTATATGGCCACCAGGGGCGCATGGATGCATCCTAGAACTGTTCTGATTTCTGATTTCTGATTACTGATTACTGATTACTGATTACTGATTACTGATTTCTGGTGACTGATGGTGTGTGCGATACACGTCTTTCACACTCTGGGAGCTAGCTACTCCATTATCTGATTTCTGGGATTAGTGAGAGGACTTCTCTCTGCATGGTGTTATGATACTGATTACTGATTACTGTTTCTGGGCTCGTAGAGGATTACTGTTTTCCATGCACCTTATAGACTTATGACCTTTACCTTTCATTACTGACACCCTATGACATGATACTGGACTTATCTCTGTACTGGGCTTGGTATGTTTGGGCTTGATGGGATCTTTTGATTACTTCACCATTACTCTTGACGCTATCCATATTTTCTGATATCTCTGTATAACCTTCATACTTCTTCTCATTTATTATTACATCATGTATGATTCCTTCCATCTTCCCTATTTCATTATTATTGTTTGTTACCGTTATATCTGTTCACTGAGCTCGTATAGCTCAGCCGCGTTTCTTTTCCCGCGGCAGGTATTTAAGCTAGGAGCTGGGGTATGGCTTTAGGGAAGAGTGCACTTGAGTGAAGCTTTGTTTTTAGTTGGATTATTTCACCATGTGGATTTTGTTATGTACTTCATTATTTCTGTCTTATCTTTGTAATTAAGTCATGTTGGCTTATTCTCTTTGATTATGTTATGATTTCCGCTGTTTTATTCATGGATGCTATGTTTATTCTGATATGAAACCATGTACTTGTGACATCTTTGCCCTTGTCGGGTCGGGGTGTTACAATTTATGGTATCAGAGAAAACAGGCATCCAAAACCTGTAGGCTTAGGCCTTTGACCTGTGAGGATTGGGTAGACATTAGGTTTCCTTTCGCGTACTCTTTTTCCTTACTCTGCTCTGTCATATTTTGCTTGATCTTACTAATCGTCTTCATAATTCTATAGATGGTTAACACTCGTCACCAGGAGTACAACAGTGGAGGAGATGCTGAAATCCCCAATCTGGAGGCGATGGTGGCTAATGCTATAGCCAATCTGTTACCGGGCCTTAACACTGATGCGGTGATCAACCGGCTTATCAGTGGTGGAGCTAGTTCATCTGGAAGTGCTGGGAGTTCTTCTGGTGGTGGGGGCCGACCCACTACCATTAATGGGTGGCTGGAGAGTTTCAATAAACTCAAGCCGTTGTCCTTCACTTCTGCTGCTACTCCTCATGCAGCAGAAGACTGGATCACCCACATGGAGAAACTGTTTGAAGTGCTAGGTTGTGAGGACGAGTTCAAGACTCGTCTGGCTGTGTTCAAGTTAAAAGGGTGATGCGCTTAACTGGTGGAAAGCGCACAAGGAAGCTAAGGGTGGTGATGCATATGTTCTTGGTTGTTCTTGGACTGATTTTCGTACCACGTTCTATAATCGGTACTTCCCTGTTTCCGAGCAGCAGAGATTCATTAGGGAGTACAACACTATCTCTCAGCTAGATTCTGAGAATGCTGGGCAATATCTGGAGCGGTTTCAGAGATTAGTCAGTTTTGTGGGTCCGCTTGCTGGGGATGCTAAGCAGCAGGCTAGACAATTTAAATGGGGACTCAAGAGGTGGGTACTAGACCGCATACTTAATGATGAGTTTCGGGACCTGGCAGAATGTTGCGACGCAGCTCGCAATATCGAGATATTTCATCAGGGATCTGGGTATAAGAGGAACAGAGATGGGGATAGGATTCAGACTCAGGGTCAGAACAGGGATTTTAAAGGCCGGAATGACAGGAGTTATGATTCTACTGGACAGGGGGATCGACGATACGACCATCAGGGTCAGGCTGGCAGGAACTATGATCAGAGGAGGCCGGATACGGGGGGCCAGGATTCCAGGTTCAATACTAGGCAGGGAGATGATCGCTCGGGGCGCAACAACAGTCAGGAGCAGTGGAGAGATCATACTACTAGGGGACATCAGCAGAGCAGGGCTTCTAGATTTGGTACTCAGGGAGGTTCATCTGAAGGTTCATTTCCTTACGCTATCTGTACTACATGTGGGAAACACCACCCTGGAGAGTGTCGTCGGGCTTATGGGACCTGTTTTAGGTGTGGATCTTCTGAGCATCAAGTGAGGGATTGTCCCAAGTTTGGAGGTAACAACGACAACAATAAGAGTGCCAAGGACAACAAGCCAGCTCAGTGAGGAGATCGTTTTCACAAATTGCTATTTTCTTCATTCCGTTTGTTTGGATATTTTGATACCTATTTTCTCTTTTACGATTAGGATACATTCGATGCTTTATTTCTCGTACGGATATTTTGAATTCTAAATTAATAAATTTATTCCATGTTGAGTTTTGAGGTTTTGATTTGATTTGTTCACTTTGAGAATTCTTATGATCATGATGCGATGGGCGAAACCGATGGTGTACTTCACTTCTGCTCTACCTTAATAAGTTTTACTCTATCCGTTTGTTTCCATTATCCTACGATAAGATCCGTTCTGCTAAATTATTCCAAGCCATCCGTGAGTAAGGCTTATCTGATCTGGTATGTTCTGTTTCGTTGCTGTCCTATTTTTTCTCTCCTATGTCCTTGCAAATTTCGAGGACGAAATTTTTTTTGTTAGAGGGGAAGAAGTTGTAATACCCGAAAATCTATAACATGTAAAGTGACCAAAATGCCCCTACTACTTTAAAATTTAATTAAAACTTATATAAGTGCCAAAATAATTACAAGACCTTTTTAATTAAATTATATATGATATGAAACAATTATAAGACACCATTTAAAATACTTGTACATGACTTAAAAATATTTTGGACCCTAAACTCTATATAGAACCGAAAATTATATATATATACTTATAAGTTATTATTTAAATTAAATTAAAAGATATATTTTAAGGATAATTATCAAGTAAATAAGGAAGGGACCAATCAAATAAATTCTCCCTAATTTAGGCCGATCCTCAAACCCTCCCCTCCCCAAAATCTCGGCTCAAATCATTCCATACAATTTATATATTCCTTTTCTTCTTTTCATATTGCCGAGTAAAACTTAAACACCAAAATATTTCACCAATCTTTCCTACGAATTTCTGGAGGTCCAAGGGAAATTTTTCTGAGTTCATCACACTACTAGGAAGCCAAGAAAATTGCCCATTCGAATTTTAAAGGCCTGGTTAATTTATTGTCGAATTTTGTTCATATACAAGGTATGATTCGTTAAAATTCATACGACCCTCCATAAATTCATTTTCCATTTTTCTTGAGTTCCTTACATCATATATGATCTGTGAAAATTGGTTACAAGGTTTTTAGAGTCGCGGTCTGCTCTGTGGAAATTTGGAGTCGTTTTTATCCTAATCAAGAAGAGTGAATTCCTTCAGCTCGTTCTGATCATTCTAAAATTATCTGGTATTTTTCTCATATTATATTCATCCTATAAGTCACAAATAAAATAATAAAAATGAACCATGCATGGTATACGAATTATTTGAGAATTAAACCCTAAAAACATGTTAAAACCCTAATTAATTAGAAACGATTTTCTGGGCTGCATGGATAATTTTTATGGGATCTATATGAATCATATAACATCAGAAAAATATGATCTTGAATGGTTATAGCTTAAATTCGTGTTTTTGGGATTTAATTGTTTATCGAGTTTTGCGTTAAAATGGAAACGGGGACCAAAAATATGCAGCGATCGATTTAGGGTTCATGCTTGATAAAATCTGAATATTAATGAGTAATAATGATGTTGTAATGATTACAAAATGATTGGGTCGATTAGGGTTTTGGTTTTGATAATATTTGGTATTAACGATTTGGTAAATAAATTAAAAGGGGGTGTTTTGTCAATATTAGAACTTGTGGACTATTTTTGTCATATTATATAGATCGAGGATAATATGTAAAAATTATATCATGAAGGGCTTGTTTGTAAAATTGGCGAGATAATGAATTTATTTGTAAATATTGGATCGAAATGGAAATTAAATAAAGAGAGGGACTAAATATGTAATTTCTGGAAACTTAGGGTTGATTTGAGTAATAAATTGTATTCAGGGGGTTATGTGCTATTTTGGTAATTTAATGGCTTAATATGTAATTATTAATAATTAAAGGTTGAAAATGTAAATTAAAGGGCTTAATATGTAACTTTGATAACTTGAGGGACTTGATGTGTAAATTATGAATATTTAAGGGTACATTCGTATAACATGTTAAAATAAGTACTCATTGTGTAATTTTAGTAAACTAAGGGTTTAATGTGTAATTATGGATGTTAAAAGGTTTAAAGTTTAACTTATGTAATAAAAGGGTGTAAAGGGTAAATTGTGAAACCCTAAGGACTAAATGTGTAAATCTAATCAAATATACCTTAATTCCATTTAATAATGATTTAACTAAGTTATGCTACCCAATATTACTAACTATGGAAACTTACTAAATAAGGAAACTTTCTAAAAATGGAAACCTGCTAAAAATAGAAAGCTACTTAATATGGAAAGTAAGATCATTAGTAATTCTGTCTTTACTCCGCTAGGTGCCAAGAAGGAGTGGTCTTGACTCTTTTCTGTGTTTGCTATTTCTGCTGCTTGCTTGGTTATTAAGGTACAGATATTCTGCCCTTCTTTAGTAAGGTGCCTTCGTCTCATTTCTGATTTCTGATTCACTGCCATGTTCTTTGATTCTGTGAACCTTTCTGGTTTCTTTCATGATATTATGAACCTTTGACATGACCTTTCTGTTATGAACCTTTCTGATATTAAACATTTCTGATATATGACCTGTCTGATATGGAACCTTTATGGTATGAACCTCTGATATGAACCTCTGATTATGAACTCTGATATTCTGAAATGGAAATTGACTTATGAAACTAAATTAAATACTGGATACATGATACTTGACCTTGACCCACAGTTTGATACTACGAGCCATAACTAGTCATGAGGGTTTCATGACCATGTCATTGATGCACCGATGGCATGACTCTAGGGCAGGAGAGTGATGACCTGTTCCGTCCCTTTTCTGTATTTTATTTGGTGTGTTGGGAGGTATATGGCCACCAGGGGCGCATGGATGCATCCTAGAACTGTTCTGATTTCTGATTTCTGATTACTGATTACTGATTTCTGGTGACTGATGGTGTGTGCGATACACGTCTTTCACACTCTGGGAGCTAGCTACTCCATTATCTGATTTCTGGGATTAGTGAGAGGACTTCTCTCTGCATGGTGTTATGATACTGATTACTGATTACTGTTTCTGGGCTTGTAGAGGATTACTGTTTTCCATGCACCTTATAGACTTATGACCTTTACCTTTCATTACTGACACCCTATGACATGATACTGGACTTATCTCTGTACTGGGCTTGGTATGTTTGGGCTTGATGGGATCTTTTGATTACTTCACCATTACTCTTGACGCTATCCATATTTTCTGATATCTCTGTATAACCTTCATACTTCTTCTCATTTATTATTACATCATGTATGATTCCTTCCATCTTCCCTATTTCATTATTATTGTTTGTTACCGTTATATCTGTTCACTGAGCTCGTATAGCTCAGCCGCGTTTCTTTTCCCGCGGCAGGTATTTAAGCTAGGAGCTGGGGTATGGCTTTAGGGAAGAGTGCACTTGAGTGAAGCTTTGTTTTTAGTTGGATTATTTCACCATGTGGATTTTGTTATGTACTTCATTATTTCTGTCTTATCTTTGTAATTAAGTCATGTTGGCTTATTCTCTTTGATTATGTTATGATTTCCGCTGTTTTATTCATGGATGCTATGTTTATTCTGATATGAAACCATGTACTTGTGACATCTTTGCCCTTGTCGGGTCGGGGTGTTACAACCATCATTTTGGCAACATAATAGGCTAAGTTGAAAGGTTGGTGGGTTGACAAGCTATAAAGCATGTAACAAAGACAAGCATTGATGTGATCACGATTGCCTATGGTACACAAGACATTATCCCTAAGGATTTCTTCCCATTTTTTGAATTGAGGCTTGAGTTCATTGAGTTCCATGCTAAATGGGTCTCAGTTGATTTCATTACCCGTGCGGGTTGTTCTTGTGTTTGAAGTTCTAGTAAGGAAAAGATGTTCTCGGATTATTTCTTTGGCAACTAGAGGAGTGTCGTATGGAGGCATACGATCAAAAATTGAGTCAAGGATTGACAGAGACCATTTATCCGAGTAAAGGCATGTACCTTCACATGGAATTCCAAGGACTGCCGCAAATTGATTGAGAGGTATGTTGAAGTCATTTTGGTTTACTTTGAATTGGATTGACATGAGACTATAATCATTGGTTGTGAGAATTAAACTAGCATAGAATTATAAGACAAATCTAGGACAAATTTGTTTGTTGATGTCTAAGAGACCATCAAAGCGAATCGTTGCAAGTTCTTGACGAATGTTTGTGCCTTCTAGAAAGGATGGGTCAATGGTTCTACCCTCATGAACGTAACATTTTTCTAGAGCCTTAAAGATTTTGACTTGAGCCGGAGTAAGACCCTTAGTTTTGTGATGTTTGGGAAGGTAGTTTAGAGTGTCTTTGTGGTCATAGAAAGTTGCGGGAGGCATGATTGATCCTAGATACAAAAATTACATACTTTAGTCGAAACTAACGAGAATTTAGATATAATGTTCTAGTGTGTGCCTATATGAGGACAATGTGGAGGTGCGGTTATCTCGACTCCTTTTAATGCATAAAAATAATTTCTTTTAGCAAATTTTGTAACAAAACGAGAGATAACCCAAACGCTCCTAATTCAATGTAGCTTCGATTGAATGTACCCGAAAATACATATTAGTTATGTACTTCCTTTATTTGTATGAACAATGTGAAAAATTATTTGTCCTAATTGTGAGAAGCTTTTTACAAAAAATTGACATGGGGCTTTTAGTAAATTATGATAATGTCTTACAAGATGCAATTCCTAACTAAGGGAAACATGATTAGTTATGTAATTTAACAAATGTACTTCATGATTTATCAAAAAGATGCATAATCCCCAAGTTTTGGTTTTGTGCAAGAAATAGAAGCCCTAGACTCAGATCAGGAGTGTAAATGTAGTTAGGAAACTTACAGTGTTGATTGGAGCACAAATTGGTTGAAGGAGATGCCTAAATTTTGAGAGTGATGTGTTATGGAATGAGTTTGAGTTGTTTGTGAGTTTTGGGTATGAGAAAGGAGTGTTTGTTTAATATATTCAAAAACTGACCCAAGAACCCACGGATGGGGCGGAACCAAATATTTGGTTCCGTCTTTGTTGTCAAAGGGTTCCTTAGGACCAGTTTTGGTCAGTTTTTTCGTATTTGGTTAAGCTAAGATTTTAACTACAAATTTGGTTCCATTAGTCCTAATCCAAGTCTAAGAAGATTAAATGGTTCGCGCTTAAGGGGTTTTGTTAGGATATCGGCAATGTTGTCTTCTGAGGATATTTTCTCGATTGAGATGTTTCCTTTTTGAACATTGTCGCGAAGAAAGTGATGATGGATTTCAATGTGTTTGGTTCGAGCATGTTGAACTGGATTTTTACTGAGATCGATAGCTCCTTTGTTGTCGCAAAGAATAGAGATGTCGTTAAGTCGAATTTCGTAGTCGACGAGAGCTTGCTTCATCCAGAGAGCTTGTTGACATGCTTTTCCTGCTGACACGTATTCGGCTTCGGTTGTTGAGATGGCTAGAGCCGTTTGTTTCTTTGAAAACCATGAGGTAAGACAATGCCCAACATAAGTACAAATACCACTTATACTTTTTCTATCAAGATAGTCACCGGCATGGTCCGAGTCGGCATACACTATGGTTTCAACACCCGTTCTTTTGGGATACCATAATCCTAAGTGTGTAGTACATTTAATGTATCTAAATATTTGTTTTACGGCTTCGAGATGTGATATTTTAGGATCTTCTTAAAAGCGAGCACATAGACAAACACTAAACATAATGTCGGGTTTACTAGCCGTGAGATAAAGTAGACTACCAATCATTCCTCTATATTTAGTGTTATATACGGATTCACCTTCTTCATCCTTGGTGAGTTTAGTTTTCGAGGACATAGGCGTTTTCATAGGTTTAGAGTCTTCAAGACCAAATTTCTTAAGCATATCTTTTATGTATTTAGATTGGTTAAAGAATATCCCATCTTCTAATTGTTTTATTTGAAGACCTAAGAAAAAGTTTAGTTCTCCCATCATACTCATCTCAAACTCGTCATGCATGATTTTTAAGAAATCGTCACATAACTCTTAACAAGTTGATCCGAATATGATGTCATCCACATATATTTGGACAATGATAATATGTGAATCCTTTTTCTTGGTGAAGAGAGTGTTATCTACTAAACCCATGGTGTACTTATGGTCAACTAAGAATGTTTCAAGTCCATCATACCAAGCTTTTGGTGCTTGCTTAAATCCGTATAAAGCCTTTTTATGTTTGTAAACATGATTTGGTTTTTCAAAATCGGTGAAACCCGGAGGTTGAGCGACATACACTTTTTCATTTATAAAGCCATTTAAAAATGCATTTTTGACATCCATTTGAAAAAGTTTGAAATCATGTGCACATGCATATGCAAGTAAAATTCTAATAGACTTGAGCCTAGCAACCGGAGCAAAAGTTTCATCGTAGTCAATGCCTTCTTGTTAATTATAACCTTGTGCTACTGGCCTAGCTTTGTTTCTAGACACTACACCATGTTCATCCATTTTATTTCGAAAGACCCATTTTGTTCCAATTATCGTTTGAATTTTTGGTTGAGGAACTAATGTCCAAACATCAATTATAACAAATTGTGTGGAAAACTAGAAGGGGGGTTGAATAGTTTTACCGTTTTAAAATTTGATTCGCTTTGTTACTTAATGTGATTTCAAGGAAATTATACACAAACAAATAATCACACAATATATATGAAAAGTAAAGAGAGGAAAGATCAAACCACACAACACTGATGTTTATAGTGGTTCGGCTACAAGGACTCTCTTCCTTGCCCTACTCCACTCCTCGAGCCTCTAACTTGAGAGTTATCTTTCACTAAGAAACAAACTCCATTCTAGGTGGAGAAAACCTTTACACGTCGCTTACTTCTTTTTCCGGTACTAAGCTAAACACCGAGTTCTTTACAAGGGTATAACCACTCCCGTTTGGTTCTTTCACAAGGGTATAACCACTCCCGTTTGGTTCTTTACAAGGGTACAACCACTCCCAACACTCTTTGTGTTTTAAGGACTAAAACACTAATCTCACTCTACTGATGTAAATGATACAAAAAATGATATGCAAACTAGTACAAGATCACACAGTGACTAAACTAGACAAATAACGACAGAACGTTGATCCTTGTGTGTTTGATCCCTTTGCTACAAAAGGAAAGATCAAATGAATGAATGATATGGGTTAGTAAATGAATGAGTATGTATTTAAGCTATATGAGTGATGAATTGTCCAAATGATCAGCTTGCTATTTATAGGCAAACTGAGTGAACAGCTGGCGGATCCCAAACTTTGGATCCGTCCTTGTATGCACTTGGATCCACCAGTGCAGGATAGCTAATAGATTTCCAAATCTTTCCAAATCTTGCCATATCTTTCCGTATCTTCAAATGTCAACTCTTTGGCTTGAAGATCTAAACAAAATATAACAAAATCTTACCAAGATTGTGTACATGATGCATGCCATGATGTCATCCTATCTTTTGAAAAATAAAGTGTCCATTATAGGAAATAAACATGTAAATGCATAAAATGTAAATTCTAGTGATCTTGTGAAATGTAAATGTGTTCTAAAAAGACTTTAGCTTGTATTTATGATTTGCTAAAAGATATACCTTGTATTTGTCATTAACAAAACTAAGTAAATATTATAAAATATAAATAACGTTTTTGGGATGATATTTGTATTAACAATTTCCCCCTTTTTATTGATGACAAAACATAAGGTGTATTTTTAAGCAAATGAATAAATGAATTATGAGTCTTTTTAAAAATATAGATTAAGTTTGTTTTATGCAAGTTTTGAAAATAATTTCAAAAATGTATGTACTGTGATGTTTCACAGTAATGCAAACTTAATCCTTTCTCCCCCTTTTTGTCGAAACAAAAAGAAGATATGCGTAGCGGAATGCGATTTTGAGAAATTTAAAGCTCCCCCTTGATTTATACTCCCCCTAGATGGAGTAACAAGGATATGATATATGATGATGTATGTTCCTACAAAACAAATGGTTAGACTATGATCTGCTCCCCCTCGATGTATACTCTCCATTGCTAGAGTACCAACGTATACATTTCAAGGATAGGAGATGCTACAAAAGAAAAGTTAGTTACTTCATGGAAGTAAAATGCATATGTAATTGTCAACCAAACAATAAGTTTCAGCCCATTTGACTTTAAAAAGTCAAAATAAAATGTCTGATCAAAATTTAGTACCTAATGTACAATTGATCAAGGCAATATGTGAAGTTAAGACAACCATACTATGATGTTAGTATTCTAAAATGAGATAATATGCTTAATGTTGATCACCCACAAGCATAAAAACATAACATTCATTACTTGGAAAAAATGATGTTACATTTAAACAAGAAAAATAAATCCTAAAAAGAGAAATTCTAAAACAACATCCTAAAAGTTCCTATAAGAGGAAACTAACAAAGCTCCTATTGAGGAGGATGAGAGATTGCATTGAGACGCTCGAGAACATGGTTCAAGATGAACCTCATCTCATTTTGGAGCTCATGGACCAAAATGTTTGTCCTTTGGGCCAAGTGAGCCATTCTCTCGCAATGCGAGCAATCATGGCTTGAGAAACCAGGAGGAAGAGTGGTCTCAAGGTTTTGTGGTGGTGGTGGTGGTTGGTTGGTTGTTGTTGGTTGGATGATGGTGGAGTGGGTATGGAGTTCATCAAGATGGTTTGGAGATCCATTGCTTCATCAAGGCGAGATCCAACCATATTAGAAAGAGAATAGAGGCGGGTGAGTTCCTCACTAATCTCTTCTTGGGTTTGTGGTAGATTAATCCACATTGCCTCATCAATGGCAACTAGTGTGGATGTGGGTGATAAAGGTTGTGTTTGAGGTTGAGGTGGTGGTACATCATGGTATAAAGGACCATGGATATCCGGGTAAACCGGATGAAAAAGCATGGGTTGTTGACCTTCAAAGGTCATGGGTGGAGGATTGGTTGACGTTGGTGGAAGATCTTCCAAGTCATCAAGGTATGGGTGTGGTGATGAAGGTGGAGTCCTAAATAGCTCCATTGGTTGTAGTTTGGGTGATTTTGGGGGTGATGGTGATTTAACAGGTTGTGATGGAGCGGGTGGTGGAGTGGTAGCTATTGGAGTAATTGTTGGTGGTGGAGTATGAATGACTACATTTGGTGGTGTTGGAGTGGATAGTGTGAGAAAATTATCACTTGCAATAGGTGATGAGATGAGGAGATGATTCCCCTGATGATGAGTTTGCTAAGTTTATGAAGCAACATGGTTTAACACTAATGCGGGCAGTTCGTTTTGGAGGTCTAGAGGTGGAAGAGTTGTTTGATTTAGTCATGGTGAAGTAATATAACTAAGATGTACAGGAGAGAAAGTAGAAGAAATGGTGAGTGAGTGAGTTTAGTGATGATCCTAAGGTACTAATTTATAGGCAGAAGGTTTGTTGGTCTGTGTGTTTGGATTGGATGTAAATCCAATGGAGAATGTTGGTTCCTAATGATTTGGAACAAAAATTTAAGCTTGTCACATCCTAAGGTCAATCCATTGAAATGGAGTTGAGTGATATGAGGGGGGATTTGTAGTAAATGCAAGAAGATAGTGGAAAATCTGTTGATTTGATATTTTCACGGATTTGACGGATCCCTCAAAAGGGTTCCTTACTTGTATTAGAAAGGTAACTCACATGAAAATTTTGAAAATTCAAATTTTGGTGGGAAATTGAGTTCTTAGGATTCTAAGGGTTCCTAAATCATTCTAGAGAGTTTAATGATCAGTGAGTATAATCTAAAGAAGCTACAAACCAAAATCTAAGTGTCAGGATGAGTCAGGAATTTTTTGAAAAAGTTACTGTTGGTACCCACGGATCCAATCGACAACAAAGGCGGAGCCAAAGTTTGGGAGCAGTCGGATCCATGGGTTCTGGATTGGTGGATCCAAGTGATACACTAGGCGGATCCAAATTCTGGGATCCGCCAGATCCGTCATCCGAAACTTCAAAAACAAACAGAGAGCATTGCAAATTTCGCGTTTTTCGACCAAAACCCAAAATTTCTCCTATAACGTATGTAATAGCTAATATGTACTACAAATATGCTAAATACATATATTCTAACACACGTTTTCTCATAAATAAATCCTATCATAATATTCTACCATATAGGGAGTTAAGCCAAACGGGGTCTTATTCTCGGAAAATTGATAACACTAAGTGTTATCGACCTGCAAATCTGAGTTAGTTCACATACACATCAAGTACTAACATAATAAGTTAAGAAGCATACATGTTTAACTCATCATTGTCTAATAACATCTAGACCCAAACACTCCTCTCACTTGAACTTCTTGCTCAATTTCTTCATACCCTTATGAAGTTTCATGATCCAACGCCCTAGATTTTTGACCATTCCCTTTGTTTGACGATGCTCCTCGGATTCATTCGCAATCGGTGGAAGTTGACGCAAGTATTCTGGTGGAGGAATCCTAGAATTTGGTAAGCCGTCATCATCACTCATTGATGATGATGATGATGATGTTTGAGGACGAGGACATTTGCCTTTGTCAACCGCTACCCTAAAATCACTTAAGGGAACAAAGGTGTGTGGAATCTCATCATAATCAGGAACAAATCCTAAGGCATTTCTAGGAATGGGTGCAAAAGCTCTATAGAGACGAGTCAAGAGTATCTCGTAGGGCATAGCCGTGGTACCTTGTATCGGATAATTGGCCATTCGCTTGGCGATATAGTATGCAAGGTTGAAAGGTTGACGGGTGGACACACAACACATCATTTAACAAAGACATGCATTGATATGATCACGATTTCCTACCGTGCTAATGACATTAGCTCTCAAAACATCTTCTAACTTCCTAAACTCAGGCCTAAGTTCATTTAGCTCCATAGCAAATGGATCTCTAGCTACTTGTTTACCTCAGTGTGTCCTAGTTGGATTGTTTCTAGGATTAAAGAGATGTTCCCTAATGGTTTCTTTGGCGGTCAAAGGCGTGACATATGGTGCCGTTCTCTCAAAGTTAGACTCTAAGATTGTTAATGACCACTTATCGGAGTAGACACATGTTCCATAATTTAGAACTCCTAAGACATCTCTAAATTGATCTAAGGGAATGTTGATTTTGGTTCCATTGATTCTAAAGTGAATGTTCATGAGACCATCGTCGTTGGAACTAAGACCTATGGTTGCATAAAATTCAAGAATGAATCTAGGAATGATGGGTTCATCAATGTCTAAGAGGCCATCGAAATGAATTGCGGCTAATTGCTCGCGGAGATTGGTATCTTCATAGAATGAGGGGTCTACAACCCTACCCTCATGGACGTATCGGTTTTCTAAGGCTTTGAATATATTGACTTGGGCTTCGGTAAGAACCTTGGTTTTGTGGTGTTTGGGAAGGTAATGGATGGTCTTTTTGTGATCGTAGTTGGTTGCGGGAGGCATAGTAATCCTAGACACGAAAAATATATATAGTTTAGTTAAAATTATAGAAGATACGTATAAAGGTCTAGTGTGTGACTACATGGGGACAATGTGGAGGTGCGGTTATCTTGACTCCTTTTGATGCATAAAAATTATGTTTATGCAAGTTTTATGATAAAACGAGAGATAACCCAAACACTCCTACTTCAATGTAGCTACGATTGAATGTACCCGAAAATACATATTAATTATGTATTCCCTTTAGCATTCAAGAGACATTATGCAAGTGATGCTTAAAACATAACGTTTTTGTATTTGTATGAACAATGTTCAAAAACCTTTTTTCCTAGTCGTGAGAAGATTTTAGCAAAAATTTCTCATGGGGTTTTTGCTGAATAATGACAATGTACTACAAGATGCAATTCCTAACTATGAAAAACATGATTTGTTATGCAATTTAGTAAACATGCTTCATGATTTTTCAAGAATTATGCATATCCCCAAGTTTTGGTTTTATGCATGAAATAGAAATCCTAGACGCAGATCAGGAATGTAAACATGATAAGGATACTTACAGTGATATTAAGAGCTCAATTTGGTTGAGAAAGATGGCCTAATTTGTGGGTTTGGTGAATTATGGGTCGTATTCCAGTGGGTGATATGTTTTGAAGAGAGTGATGAATAGTACAGGGTATTAGTTTAATATATATAAAAACTGCCTCAGCAGATGACAGATCTGGCGGATCCCAAACAAGGGTTCCGCCCTTGTTGTCGTTTGGATCTGCTGGATCAAAACTCAGGTTGGGTTTTTGCCGTGTTTGGTTAATCTAAGGTTTGAGCTAACGTTTAATCTATTCACTAGGTTCCATTAATCCTAAACCAAGTCTAAGATAGTTGAAAGGTTCTCTCTTGAGAGGTTTTGTGAGGATATCGGCAATGTTGTCCTCTGAGGAAACTTTCTCAATTGAGATGTTTCCCTTCTGAACATTGTCACGAAGGAAGTGGTGACGTATTTCTATGTGTTTGGTTCTAGCATGTTGGACTGGGTTTTTACTAAGATCGATAGCTCCTTTGTTGTCGCAAAGAATGGGAATGTCATTTAGTTCAATTCCATAATCGACGAGAGCTTGTTTCATCCACAGTGCTTGTTGGCAAGCTTTTCCTACTGACACGTACTCGACTTCAGTTGTTGATATGGCGAGGGCTGTTTGTTTCTTAGCAAACCATGCGGTGAGACAATGTCCTACAAAAGTACAAATACTACTAGTACTTTTCCTATCAACATAGTCACCGGCATGGTCTGAGTCGGCATACACTATGGTTTCTACACCCGTCCCTTTGGGATACCATAATCCTAAATGTGTAGTGCCATTAATGTATCTAAATATCCGTTTAACGGCTTCAAGATGAGATATTCTTTTATCTTCTTGAAAACGTGCACATAGACAAACACTAAACATAATGTCCGGCCTACTAGACGTAAGATAGAGCAAACTACCAATCATTCCTCTATATTTAGTGCTATCTACGAATTCGTTTTCTTCATCCTTTGTGAGTTTGGTTTCTGAGGACATGGGTGTTTTCGTAGGTTTTGAGTCTTCAAGACCAAACTTCTTAAGCATATCTTTGATATACTTTGATTGGTTGAAGAATATCCCATCTTCTAACTGTTTTATTTGGAGACCTAAGAAAAAGTTTAGTGGGTCATACTCATTTCAAACTCGTCATGCATGATTTTTGAAAAATCGTCGCATAACTCTTGACAAGTTGAGCCGAATAAAATGTCATCCACATATATCTGGACGATGATAATATGTGATCCCTTTTTCATGGTGAAGAGAGTATTGTCTACTAGGCCCATGGTATACTTATGGTCAACTAGGAAGGTCTTAAGTCGATCATACCAAGCTTTTGGTGCTTGCTTAAGTCCGTATAATGCTTTCTTAAGTTTGTAGACATAATTAGGTTTTTCAAAATTGGCAAAGCCGGGAGGTTGTGCTACATATACTTCTTCATTTATAAATCCGTTTAAAAATGCACTTTTGACATCCATTTGAAATAATTTAAAATCATGTGCACATGCATATGCAGGTAGTATCCTAATAGACTCAAGTCTAGCTATGGGTGCAAATGTTTCATCATAATCTATTCCTTCTAGTTTATTGTAGCCTTGTGCTACTAGTCTAGCTTTGTTTCTAGACACTATGCCATTTACATCCATTTTATTTCTAAAAACACATTTTGTACCGATTATGGTTTGATTTTTAGGTTGTGGAACTAATGTCCAAACGTCATTCCTATCAAATTGATTTAATTTTTCTTGCATCGCAATGACCCAAGATTCATCTTTTATGGCTTCATTAACATTTTTAGGTTCTATTGTTGAAACAAAACAAAAGAAATTACTTTCATTTTGAGCTTTAGATCTCAATGCTCTTTCATTAAGTTTTCCTATGACGTTTTCTAATGGATGACTTTTTGTTTCTTTGATATTAACTATTTCTCTTTTTACCGGTTCATCTTCTTTATCATTTTCAACAATATTTTCAACCATTTGACTTTCAACTAAGTCATCATCTACCAAAGGTGATGTCTTAGAGGGAGGTGGACTTTCGTCGAATGTTACGTTCAACGATTCCTCGACTCTTGAGGTTTCTTTGTTCAAAACTATATATGCTTTACTAGTTTGTGAGTATCCTAGAAATACACCTTCATACGACTTTGGGTCGAACTTGGTGAGATAATCCTTTGTGTTTAAAATGAAGCACTTGCTTCCAAACACTCTAAAATATCCTAAAGTCGGCTTTTTGCCTCTGTATAACTCATATGGAGTTTTTGTCAAGAATGGTCTAATTAGAACTCGATTTAGAATATATGCAGATGTATCTACAGCATGACACCAAAACTTTTGAGGTATGTTTTGTTCATTTAACATGGTTCTACTCATTTCTTGAATTGTTATATTTTTACGTTCTACCACACCGTTAGGATGAGGAGTTCGAGGAGCCGAGAAATTATGAGTTATGCCATTGGCATCACAAAAAGCTCCGAATTGGATTTCGTTGTCGAATTCACGACCATGGTCAGTTCTAATTGATACTATGTTACTTCCTATTAGATTTTGAATTTTCTTACTTAAGATTTCAAATTTATCAAATGCTTCGTTTTTAGTTTTTAGAAACTTAGTCCAAGTATACCTAGAGTAATTATCTACTATTACCAAAGTATAGAAGTTTCCCCCGTAACTTTGTATAGCGGATGGACCAAACAAATCCAAATGTAATAATTCTAGACACCTAGATGTAGACACCATGTTTTTAGCCTTATGGCTATTATGAACTTGTTTTCCTATTTTGCAAGCATCACAAAAGTTTTGGTCATATTTCAACTTGGGCAGGTTCCTAACGAGTTCCTTAGATGATAAGGATTGAATTAACCCCATATTGGCGTGACCTAAGCGTCGATACCATAGAGTTGAGTTTTCATCCAAGGAGGTTAGACAAAGCTTGTCTTTAGGTGTTTTGTCGAGTTTCATAGCATAAACGTTATTCTTCAAAACACCTTTTCCTACAGTTATGCCATCCTTAAGTATTTTACTTCCATTTTCACTGAAAAGGACGTTATACTTTTTGTGGCACAATTGACTAATACTAAGCAAGTTAAATCCTAAATTATCTACATGAGCAACATCATCAATAGTGAGAGAGTCATAAGAAATCGCACCTCTTCCGATGATTTTACTTTTAAGCTTGCTACCGAATGTGACATTACCTCCGTCGTACACTTGGTAGTCTGAGAAAAGGCTTTTGTTTCCCGTCATGTGTCTTAAACACCCACTATCTTTAATCCACTCATCTGGTTCTAGTTCAACTTTTAAGCACACCTAAGTTCAAGAAAAATCAAGCGTTTAGTCCCCAATATCTCATGGGTCCGTTTGGGTTAAACATGACATTATCATGGTTCATGTAAGGAAGTGGTGGACAATTGTTCCACGGCATGTGTTGGGAATTATATTTTCATAGATTTGATGATCACAGAACAAGAAAAATGAAACATGAAGAATACTGAAATTATAAGCAAAATATACTAATGAAGATGTTGCAGGATTTGTTAAGTCTTCTCCCAGTTAAGTCTGGTGGTTAAGTCTTCTCAAAGTTAAGCCTGGTGGTTAAGTCTTGTCACATTTAAGTCTGGTGGTTAAGTCTTGTCACAGTTAAGTCTCCTCGTTAAGTCTGGTAGTGTTAAGTCTGGTCATTACACAGTTAAGTCTTGTAGTGTATCAGGTGCTGCTATGAGTCATACTACTGCTGGATGGATAAGGATGAAGAAGATATTATCTATAGATAATATCTAGATATTTTATCAATCAACAAAGTTGTAAAACAAGATACATGTTGTATCTTAATGACTGACACATAACAAGCAAGTAGTAGACAAAGTCTTATCATATTGTAAAAGGTCTCCTTAGACTATAAAAGGAGATCTTACCCCTTAGATAAAAATATGTTTGACAAGTGTTTAGTATGCTTAGAATTTAAACACTGAATGTGTTAAAATGTAAAACATCAAATAGTGAGTGTGTGTGATGAACATCAGACATGGGGTCTGATGTTGTTATGTTTGTTTAGCCTCAAGGATCTTTGATCCCTGATTAGAGTGTAATCGTACTGCTATTGATAAAGTAGTATTGGGGCTGATTTTATAACAAAAGAGAAAGTTTGGCAAAACCTTGTTGTGATAGTATTGTTTCTTTCATTAGAATATTCCGTTAATATTATCATCATACTTGTCATAAGTTAATCCTAGATAAAGGCTTAACAGCATTGAGCCCATAAACGATCACGTAACTTATTTTAGTAGATGTAAGTCGGTCTAAAATAAGTTTCCACAGTTGGTATTAGAGCGGGGGGGCTCTGGATCTAGGAAAAGAAAATGTTTTAGCTAAAGAAAGAAGAAAAATTCGGATCTGGTTAGTATTTTCGTAACTCACTGCAGGGCTGTTTTCAAAGGGCGATAACTCCTTTGTTAACCGTTAGATCGGGCTGAAATTTTTGTTGAAGGTTCTTGGTATATCAAGGTAGATTCTCACCGGAGGGATCTTCAATCTGAGCCTTAGGTTGCAAGATATGCATCGTTGAAAACTGCTACAGAAACAGTTGAGGTATGGTCGAATTTTTGGTTTTCTTTCAAGGTTCACACACAAAGGGGAAGAAACACACACAAAAGAGAGTTGGTTCTTAAAAGATAACAGGCTTGTTTTTATTTATTTGGAGAAGAAAATTATTTGTTGCTTATTGATGAACTCAAATAAGTACATTTTATTACTATCATTTATCCTATTTATTTGACTTGTTTTACTGTATTATGTATGAGGATTGATACTTAATCGTTTACTTTTGTAATTCTCAGGTAAAAACAAGCATTTGGTGAAACTTAGCGATTTTGGACTGATTATGGAGCAAAACGTGCAAGAAGTTAAGAGTCTACTGAAATGAAGAAGATCAAGACTAATCTGCTCCAGATGCGCCGCATCTCACTCATGACATGCGCCGCATCTCTATCAAGATATCACCAGATACGATCCAAGATACAAGAGGACATGCGCCGCATCTAATCATGGAGTTACGCCGCATCTTCTGGCGGTGTACGAATATTCCTGAATATTATAATCTTGGACCCCACGCGAAGTTAAGTCAATGCGCCGCATCTACTCCTTAGATGCGCCGCATCTTCCCTCAGACAGAAACTATAAATACCCCAAGGCCAGACGAATTTCGTACGCATTATATTAGATTCGAAGACCGAACAGGAGAAACCAAGGACGAATTCAGTCAAGGAGGCAGCACAAGACACACCCAAATCAAAGATACAAGAGCTGTAAGAAGGTGCTGCATGTGTTTAACTCATTAAGTAGTTTTGTTTTATTGTGTTAGCAAACTTTAATTCATCAGGATTGGTGGCTTGTGTAATGTGACAACGAAAGATTGCACTCCCTTTAATACTTGCTTTCCCATCAATTAAAGTTTATATGTTGATGTCTTTGGTTACTACTTATTAGTGCATTGATAACCTCTGTGTTTATTAGTGGCTTGCGGGCATTTGACTGCGAGACATAATGTGGCTCCCACGGTTATTACTAAATTGATCACTTAGGAATAACTTTTAGACATAAGTAATCATTAAGGGTTTACTCGCCGATAAAAATAGGACCAACGAGAAAGGGTTAACTACATACACTTCATATAAAGCTATCAATAAAACAAGTGACAAACTACTTAATCATAAGGACAGCCCTCTTATTGTCTCGAGTATTTATCTGTGTACGTGTGTGCTACTTGCTGATTCGTGCCTATTGGTTTATTTTATTATTTAATTGCAAACAAATCGTGCCAGTCTCTCAGGCTGAAACCCCCTTGCGTTAGGATATTAAAATACTGATTAGAATAACGAGATAATACGTTCCACTCTTAGTGATCGACACTCTACTTACCATTATATTCATACTGACCGGGTACACTGCTCGTTAAGTGTGTGTGTTATTGATAAGTCGGCTAAATATAAATTTAAAACTTGAGTAGGCATTAAAACTGCTAAACCGCAACGACACATCGCACGCATCAAGTTTTTGGCGCCGCTGCCGGGGAGTGAATTGTTATTATCTGTTAATTTGATTAGTATTTTAATTATGTTTTTCTTTTTTATTAGATTAATTGCATCATTGTATTATTTTGCATACTTGTTGTATTGTGTGTTAATTGTTTTCTTTTATTTTTGTGTGTTTTATTTTCGTTGTTTATTTTTATTTTTTAATTTTTCGTATTTTTCTGTTCTGCTATCGTTGTACTGTGCTAAATCAAACGATACGGCGCATCTGATCTCTCAGATACGGCGTATTGCGTTTAATTTTTTATAAAAAAAATACAACGCGTTTAATTAATTCGATACGACGCATCTTTTCCCCAAGATACGGCGTATCTGTTTTTAATACGAATTTTTTTTTTAAAAAGCGATAAAGTAATACGACGCATCTGCTTTTGCAGATACGGCGTATCTGTTTTTGATAAAAAAAAATTTTCTAAACGTTAACGCCATACGACGCATCTGCTTTCGTAGATACGGCGTATCTATTATTTTAATTAAAAACAGTTTGCGAATTATTAAACAGATACGACGCATCGATCTCTGTCGATACGGCGCATCTTTCTGAATCAAAAATCGATATTTATTTTTAAACGTAACGAAAATACGGCGCATTAACTTTCGTTAATACGACGCATTTAATTTTAATTAGATAAGCCGATTTTTGATTAATTAATACGATACGGCGCATTCATAAATTCTAAGCGGCGTATCTATTTTCTGAATAAAGTCTGATTAAATTTTAACGATTATAAGATACGGCGTATCCAACTTTTTGGATACGGCGCATCGTCTGCAGATATCAGTAACTTTAATTTTTCGTATTCCGTTTTCGTTATTAATTATCTGATATATTACTTTCTCGAGCATACCCTACTGATATTTTTGTGTTGATTTCAGGAAGTGCATGACCAGGAGTTCTACGAAGAACTTGATTCAACCTTTCGAAGATCCTGAACGAGCCCTACATTCGCTTAAAAGGCTTTTCAACACAAGAAGCTTTGATCTTTCAAGTTCACTCGAGCTTGATTACTTTTCTGAAGAAAAAGAGGAAGTTGAAACAGAAACAATGGGCGAAAACACTACTATGGAGGAATACATGAACAGCACCCGTGCTGATTACACTTCAGGAGTTGCTAGACCAAAGTTTGATGATAAGTCAAAATTTGAGTTGAAGGGTCAGTTTCTCAAAGAACTAAGAGAAAACGCTTTCAGTGGGACGGAACATGAGGATGCTAATGAGCATGTTGAAAAGGTCCTGGAGATTAAAGATTTGTTTACTTCAGAAGGAGTCACTGACGATCAGATCATGCTAAGAATCTTTCCAATCTCACTAAAAGGAGCTGCTAACAAGTGGCTAAGGAATGAACCTGCTAGTTCAATTACTACATGGGGAGATTTGAAGAGCAAATTCCTGAAGAGATATTGTCCACCTGCTAAGACTGCTAAAAAGATGGAGGCTATCAATAGTTTCAAGCAAGAGCCTGATGAAACCCTTTATCAAGCTTGGGAACGATTTAAAGATTTATTGATAAAATGTCCTCAACACTATCTAACCCCTATGCAGGAGATAATATTGTTTTATCAAGGATTGGACGTGCCTACAAGACAGATTTTGGATGCTAAGGGAGCTGTACCTCAGATGAGTGCAACTAATGCTAGGAAAGCGATCCAAGAAGCTGCTGATCATTCTCAGAAATGGCACGATGGGACCTCTACTAGATCTAAGAGCAGCACTAATTTTGACGGGATTGCTGCTATTCAAGCTCAATTGGATAAAATTAGTAGAGAGATGAAGAAGCGAGATGAAAGAGCATATGCTGCCCAAGTTGGATGTGAAAAGTGTGAAGGACCTCACTACACTAAAGATTGCCCGAACAAGAATGAAAGTGAGACGTTTGAAGAAGCATATTACACCCAATTTGGACAACCATTCCGACCTTCGGGGAGATTTAGGGAAGCTAGTCCGGGATTATACCAAAGGAACAACTTCAATCCCGCCTATCAAGAAAGGAGGCAGACTTTAGATGATACTTTAAAGCAAATTATGGCCGATGCTGCTAAAAGACATGAAGAGAATACTGCTATGATCAAAGAAATCCGAGCTTCAACGGACACTACTACAAGAAATCAAGGAGCTTCGATCAAAGCATTGGAACAACAAATTGGTCAAATGAGCAAAGTTCTTCAAGAAAGGGGATATGGAAGTTTACCGAGCTCAACTGAAACAAATCCAAGAGATCATGTCAAGGCCATAAGCACCACTGAAGAAGTCACTCCTAATATACCTAGAAGATCGATGAATGGTAATGATGGTGCAAGACCCGAATTTTTCTTTAATTCTTCAATCAGCTTAAGGAGACTACTAAAAGAGAAGACAAAGATTGAAGAGGAGATCAAGGCAACAATGAAAGAAGAGAGCCCTGCAACCGACTCAAATGCCTTGCCTCATAAAGAAAGAGACCCAGGAAGTTTTACTCTACCTTGTTCTATTAATAATATATCTTTCAATAATGTGTTAGCTGACTTAGGAGCTAGTGTTAGTGTTATGCCTCTTAAGACATTCGCTACCCTAGGACTAGGAAAATTAGCACCAACTAAATTACTTATTGAATTGGCTGATAAAACGGTAAAACGACCTGAAGGGATTGCTAATAATGTGCTAGTTAAGATTGAGCAGTTTATTTTTCCCGTAGACTTTGTTATACTAGACATGCCCGAGGATATTAAGATTCCTTTAATCCTCGGAAGACCTTTCTTGTCTACTGCCCATGCTAAGATTGATGTGTTTAAGAGAAAAATTTCATTAAGGGTAGGGAATAATAAACTAGTCTATAAGTGCCAAGATCCGGTTAAAAGCATAATTAGAGGTGTTTATGTGCTAGGATTAAGAGAGCGTATGGACCTCGATCTTGAAGCTAGACTTATGGGAGAAACATTGATTCAAAACAACTCAACTAATCCTAATCATGAGAACTTTGAGGAATTCATTGACCTTAATGTACCTACCGAACTTAGACGCAATGTTGTTAATGATTCTGATGATGAGTGGTATGATTGTGTAGTAATTAATAAACGTAGGAGAGTAGTTGAGAAAGCGAATTTGAATAATGATGTGTTTATTGAACTACCACCCCACCTTGCTTATTTGTGCCTATATGATAATAAGAATTTCCCGTCTATCATTTTGTCATCTCTGCCCGAAAGGGACAGGACTTTGTTTATACAGATATTAAAGAAGAACGGCGTGGAAATTAAGGACGAGCAAGGAGTGTTCAATATTACAGAATTGGCAATAAAGGAGCGCGATGTTTCCGACTCCTTCAATGATCGATATTAAAGAGCTGAACGTGAGTCTAACTTGAAGACTCTGGAATAAAGACAAGTGCTTACCGGGAGACAACCCGGAGAATTTTTTTATTATTCTGTTTTCTGTATCGAGTCAGTCAGGCCCGCACGAGGATACGGCGCATCTCAATTCTGAGATGCGACGCATCTCCTGCAATGGTCATATCTTATTTTATTTTTCTGCATTTTTATTTCCGACTTTAAAACTTTTTATCAGTTTATTTCAATGCGGCGCATCCCTGGTTAAGGATGCGGCGCATCTTTATTCTGATCCGTATTTATTCCAGGCTCGATACGGCGTATCTTCTTCCATAAGATACGGCGCATCGACTGACCTGATGATTTTCAGTTTTAATTTTTAAGTTTTATTTTTACCTAACTACTAATGTATTATGCAAGCTTGAACCTTTCTTATCTTAGGTGTGTTTTAAAGTGTTGGTGGTATTATAGTTTCCTGGATTTCCTGTGGATACATCAAGTATGAAGCTTTAACGTTCTCATCCACAAGAAAGATGATTTTTGGAGGATCATACCGAGCAAATCTCAGGGGAGTTTTTCTGTTCTAATTCTTTTATTTTCCAGTTTTTAACCTTTTATACAAACAACGAGGACGTTGTTTAACTTAAGTGGGGGGATTGGAGAATTAGAACACTTAACAATTACTTGTCCTAAACTTTTTCAAAAATTATGCTTAAAATGTGCTTAATATATCAAACTTAAAAAAAATTTTAGCATGTTTTTGTTTAAGATCTAAGTTGCATAGCTGCACACATGACGTTATTTTCAAAAATTGTGATTTTTCAAAATTCACAAATCTATGAGTGTGCCGGTGACTTGTAAACTTTAGAACTTGGCTTGTATACTATTCGAGACCACCATAATGAGTATTATTTATATAATTGGAATGACTTGTCTAAATTGGTAAAATTCTAGGATTACACCCAAATAGCCTTTATTATGTTATGTGTTATTAACTAACTACACTGGTTAGTTAACCCCCGTATAAACCTTTTGTTACTCTCATTTTTAGAGTAAGATACCCCTAGAAAAACCCTCAGAGCCATTCCTTTCGTTTCTTATACCTATGTTTAAAATGTTTCGTTACACCCTTACACCTTAGCCTACCCTGTAGATTAGAATCCGTGGTTGGTTAATTGCTATAGGCAAAGTGTGTTTCCTTACATTACCTGTGTTCGCGTGCGTAATTCATTATCTTTGGTTAGGTCGGGAAATTGCACAATGCAATTGGAGTGAAAGTAAATATTGTATATCTTTGAGTTTATTTTTCGTGTGTTTACTACTTTCACTATTAGCATTATTTCTGAAGTATGAAAAGTATGGAAAAATTATCCAGAATTATCATTATAGTGATGTGGTAAAATTTTACACATCTATGTTTATGTTTGAAAAAAAAAAAAAAAAAAAAAAAAAAAAAAAAAAAAAAAAAATTAAAAATCGAAAAAATAAGAAAAGAAAAGTTGGATGTTTGTTTTTTAACCAACTTATGTAAAGTTATGTAAGTGGTCGATATCACCACTATTTGTTGTACTATATCTATGGATTGAATGGGAATTGGCAGTTATGGGAACGCCAATTAAGGTTTATTCTTTGATTAAGACCTTGTTGAGTATAATTCGTGTCTACCTAAAGCGTGTGTTTCAAGTGTTAAAGCGTGAGTTATTCGATGATATGAGTCTTATTCATGGGATGGTTGGGATAGTGATTAACAACACTTAGGATTTTAATTTATTTGTTTTGTTTATTTTTCATTTTACACCAATTTATATCCCAAATGTTATCCATACCCTGTATTATTCTTTATCCAACCAAACCTTTGATTTATTGAGATTAGGGATTTGAGCAATCTTAAGTATCGTAGTCGTGGATTCGGCTATGTATTTATGATTTTGTCGCCCTTTTTGATATATTATTATTGGTGAAGTTTGGACCTATCTTTAGCCTATTCGAGTTAAGGATTTGAGCAATTGCAAGTATCGTGTTCGTGGATTCGATCATGTATTTGTGATTTTGTCGCCTTTTCTGGAATTTGAGATCGATAGTGAAAGAGAATAATTAACCCTTAAGCCTAAAAACCCTTTTTACCGCTTTAGACTTGTTATTCCTTAGCTTTAGTGGAGGAGATGTGTATACTTGCCAAGCTTATGATAGAATATTCGTCACGACTGGACAGTTAAACGATTAGATTTGCTTTTATCAAATTATTTTATTATACTTCTAATTCGTTAAAGTGTTTAGTTGTGTGATTATGAAATAAATGAATACATGCTTAAATATAAAAATAAATCCTAACATCTTTTAGGATACATTTTCATAAGAGAAATTCTAAGGTTTACTTGGGGACAAGTAAAGTTCAAGTGGGGGGATATTTGATGAACTCAAATAAGTACATTTTATTACTATCATTTATCCTATTTATTTGACTTGTTTTACTGTATTATGTATGAGGATTGATACTTAATCGTTTACTTTTGTAATTCTCAGGTAAAAACAAGCATTTGGTGAAACTTAGCGATTTTGGACTGATTATGGAGCAAAACGTGCAAGAAGTTAAGAGTCTACTGAAATGAAGTAGATCAAGACTAATCTGCTCCAGATGCGCCGCATCTCACTCATGACATGCGCCGCATCTCTATCAAGATATCACCAGATACGATCCAAGATACAAGAGGACATGCGCCGCATCTAATCATGGAGTTACGCCGCATCTTCTGGCGGTGTACGAATATTCCTGAATATTATAATCTTGGACCCCACGCGAAGTTAAGTCAATGCGCCGCATCTACTCCTTAGATGCGCCGCATCTTCCCTCAGACAGAAACTATAAATACCCCAAGGCCAGACGAATTTCGTACGCATTATATTAGATTCGAAGACCGAACAGGAGAAACCAAGGACGAATTCAGTCAAGGAGGCAGCACAAGACACACCCAAATCAAAGATACAAGAGCTGTAAGAAGGTGCTGCATGTGTTTAACTCATTAAGTAGTTTTGTTTTATTGTGTTAGCAAACTTTAATTCATCAGGATTGGTGGCTTGTGTAATGTGACAACGAAAGATTGCACTCCCTTTAATACTTGCTTTCCCATCAATTAAAGTTTATATGTTGATGTCTTTGGTTACTACTTATTAGTGCATTGATAACCTCTGTGTTTATTAGTGGCTTGCGGGCATTTGACTGCGGGACATAATGTGGCTCCCACGGTTATTACTAAATTGATCACTTAGGAATAAATTTTAGACATAAGTAATCATTAAGGGTTTACTCGCCGATAAGAATAGGACCAACGAGAAAGGGTTAACTACATACACTTCATATAAAGCTATCAATAAAACAAGTGACAAACTACTTAATCATAAGGACAGCCCTCTTATTGTCTCGAGTATTTATCTGTGTACGTGTGTGCTACTTGCTGATTCGTGCCTATTGGTTTATTTTATTATTTAATTGCAAACAAATCGTGCCAGTCTCTCAGGCTGAAACCCCCTTGCGTTAGGATATTAAAATACTGATTAGAATAACGAGATAATACGTTCCACTCTTAGTGATCGACACTCTACTTACCATTATATTCATACTGACCGGGTACACTGCTCGTTAAGTGTGTGTGTTATTGATAAGTCGGCTAAATATAAATTTAAAACTTGAGTAGGCATTAAAACTGCTAAACTGCAACGACACATCGCACGCATCACTTATTTGAAGATGAGGTGAAAATTTTCAAAATTGTGTTTTATCATACCTTTTCCTTGAAGGTAACTTGTTCGTTCGTTCAAGTGACTACGAAATGACAAACACTTAAAGGAGATACGTTTTAGTACTCAGTGTCTCATAAGAGATGAGTTTATTGTCATAAGACTAAGGTCTCCCTATACATCAGAATGGGTATACGTTCAAAGTCAGTTTTAGTACAAGATATAGGACACAAGATTGGTTTATTCTGTTTCAGCATCAAGTCAGTAATGGTTGGTTTTTCTTCATTAATCATAAAAGCCTACAGGTTTGAAGAATCAAGAAATGGTTAACATATGGGTTTCAGGGGAAGCTTAAATGTTTAGATGTATAACCATTTATTATATTTGTGCATCACCACAGGGAAAGTTATTGATTCTTACTACTGTTGATTAGTATTACTACTGATGGTTTAGATTTTTACTGTCTCAAGTTCATTTTTAGTGCGGAAAGCTTAATGGAGGGTAATTTGAGACAATATAAGGATGAATTAGATGTGTAGTATTAGTTTGTAATTGTAAAGATCATATTTGTAATATTCTCTATTTGTTGATAACAAAAAAAGGAAGAGATGTGGTGGATAGCATAGATTAAGGGGAAGACAGTATGGTTTCATTCAGGGTGAGATTTAGTTATCTCTATTTCTCTACTTCGTCTAGGGAAATTCGTACAAGAACGTGTTTGTTTTGTAATCATCAAATAGGGGAAGATTGTTGGGAATTATATTTTCATAGATTTGATGATCACAGAACAAGAAGAATGAAACATGAAGAATACTGAAATGATAAGCAAAATACGCTAATGAAGCTGTTGCAGGAGTTGTTAAGTCTTCTCCCAGTTAAGTCTGGTGGTTAAGTCTTCTCAAAGTTAAGTCTGGTGGTTAAGTCTTGTCACAGTTAAGTCTGGTGGTTAAGTCTTGTCACAGTTAAGTCTCCTCGTTAAGTCTGGTAGTGTTAAGTCTGGTCATTACACAGTTAAGTCTTGTAGTGTATCAGGTGCTGCTATGAGTCATACTACTGCTGGATGGATAAGGATGAAGAAGATATTATCTATAGATAATATCTAGATATGTTATCAGTCAACAAAGTTGTAAAACAAGATACATGTTGTATCTTAATGACTGACACATAACAAGTAAGTAGTAGACAAAGTCTTATCATATTGTAAAAGGTCTCCTTGGACTATAAAAGGAGATCTTACCCCTTAGATAAAAATATGTTTTACAAGTGTTTAGTATGCTTAGAATTTAAACACTGAATGTGTTAAAATGTAAAACATCAAATAGTGAGTGTGTGTGATGAACATCAGACATGGGGCCTGATGTTGTTATGTTTGTTTAGCCTCAAGGATCTTTGATCCCTGATTAGAGTGTAATCGTACTGCTATTGATAAAGTAGTATTGGGGCTGATTTTATAACAAAAGAGAAAGTTTGGCAAAACGTTGTTGTGATAGTATTGTTTCTTTCATTAGAATATTCCGTTAATATTATCATCATACTTGTCATAAGTTAATCCTAGATAAAGGCTTAACAGCCTTGAGCCCATAAACGATCAAGTAACTTATTTTAGTAGATGTAAGTCGGTCTAAAATAAGTTTCCACAGTTGGTATTAGAGCGGGGGGGCTCTGGATCTAGGAAAAGAAAAGGTTTTAGCTAAAAAAAGAAGAAAAATTCAGATCTGGTTCGTATTTTCGTAACTCACTGCAGGGCTGTTTTCAAAGGGCGATAACTCCTTCGTTAACCGTTGGATCGGGCTGAAATTTTTGTTGAAGGTTCTTGGTATATCAAGGTAGATTCTCACCGGAGGGATCTTCAATCTGAGCCTTAGGTTGCAAGATATGCATCGTTGAAAACTGCTGCAGAAACAGTTGAGGTATGGTCGAATTTTTGGTTTTCTTTCAAGGTTCACACACAAAGGGGAAGAAACACACACAAAAGAGAGTTGGTTTTTAAAAGATAACAGGCTTGTTTTTATTTATTTGGAGAAAAAAATTATTTGTTGCTTATTTGAAGATGAGGTGAAATTTTTCAAAATTGTGTTTTATCATACCTTTTCCTTGAAGGTAACTTGTTCGTTCGTTCAAGTGACTACGAAATGACAAACACTTAAAGGAGATACGTTTTAGTACTCAGTGTCTCATAAGAGATGAGTTTATTGTCATAAGACTAAGGTCTCCCTATACATCAGAATGGGTATATATTCAAAGTCAGTTTTAGTACAAGATATAGGACACAAGATTGGTTTATTCTATTTCAGCATCAAGTCAGTAATGGTTGGTTTTTCTTCATTAATCATAAAAGCCTATAGGTTTGAAGAATCAAGAAATGGTTAACATATGGGTTTCAGGGGAAGCTTAAATGTTTAGATGTATAACTATTTATTATATTTGTGCATCACCACAGGGAAAGTTATTGATTCTTACTACTGTTGATTAGTATTACTACTGATGGTTTAGATTTTTACTGTCTCAAGTTCATTTTTAGTGCGGAAAGCTTAATGGAGGGTAATTTGAGACATTATAAGGATGAATTAGATGTGTAGTATTAGTTTGTAATTGTAAAGATCATATTTGTAATATTCTCTATTTGTTGATAACAAAAAAAGGAAGAGATGTGGTGGATAGCATAGATTAAGGGGAAGACAGTATGGTTTCATTCAGGGTGAGATTTAGTTATCTCAATTTCTCTACTTCGTCTAGGGAAATTCGTACAAGAACGTGTTTGTTTTGTAATCATCAAATAGGGGAAGATTGTTGGGAATTATATTTTCATAGATTTGATGATCACAGAACAAGAAGAATGAAACATGAAGAATACTGAAATGATAAGCAAAATACGCTAATGAAGCTGTTGCAGGAGTTGTTAAGTCTTCTCCCAGTTAAGTCTGGTGGTTAAGTCTTCTCAAAGTTAAGTCTGGTGGTTAAGTCTTGTCACAGTTAAGTCTGGTGGTTAAGTCTTGTCACAGTTAAGTCTCCTCGTTAAGTCTGGTTGTGTTAAGTCTGGTCATTACACAGTTAAGTTTTGTAGTGTATCAGGTGCTGCTATGAGTCATACTACTGCTGGATGGATAAGGATGAAGAAGATATTATCTATAGATAATATCTAGATATGTTATCAGTCAACAAAGTTGTAAAACAAGATACATGTTGTATCTTAATGACTGACACATAACAAGTAAGTAGTAGACAAAGTCTTATCATATTGTAAAAGGTCTCCTTGGACTATAAAAGGAGATCTTACCCCTTAGATAAAAATATGTTTTACAAGTGTTTAGTATGCTTAGAATTTAAACACTGAATGTGTTATATTGTAAAACATCAAATAGTGAGTTCGTGTGACGAACATCAGACATGGGGTCTGATGTTATTATGTTTGTTTAGCCTCAAGGATCTTTGATCCCTGATTAGAGTGTAATCGTACTGCTATTGATCAAGTAGTATTGGGGCTGATTTTATAACAAAAGAGAAAGTTTGGCAAAACCTTGTTGTGATAGTATTGTTTCTTTCATTTGAATATTCCGCTAATATTATCATTATACTTGTCATAGTTAATCCTAGATAAAGGCTTAACAACCTTGAGCCCATAAACGATCACGTAACTTATTTTAGTAGATGTAAGTCGGTCTAAAATAAGTTTCCACAGCATGTAATTTGGACCATGAAAGTTTCTAGACATGTTTTGGTTCCAATTACTTTGGTAAATATGTTGTGGGTTAGCATTGCTTTTTGGAAAGGGGTGTTTGGGAAAACTAGTTTGAGGTCTCTGCTGAACTGTTTTAACTCTGTATTCATTTCTAGCTTGACCTCTTCCTATAGAGACTGCTGGTTTTTGTTTGTTATTAGTTATACTAGTACTAGGTTTTCTAGTGACTCTAACGAATTCAGCACGGTCAGTCTTTAGAACCTTCTGTTCACAACTTGTACCGGCGGATCCTTTTGGTACTACTGGCGGATCCAAAGTTTTGGATCCGTCGGATCCGTGGGCTTCTGACTTAGTTGGAACAGTTTCTTTTTCTTTCACAGTTTGTTTCTTAAAGTCACTTATAGTTCCTAGTTTCATAAAACCTAGTCCGGTTTTATCATGAGGTAGTTTTTGTATTTTCATTATCTCATCTGCACAATGTATGCTTTTATCAAACTTTTTAAACATGGAATTTTGTTTGATGAGATCTTCCTGTGTGGTTTTTAATGTTTCTAGTTCTAATTTAAGTACCTGACACGACACACACGTTTCTTTAGCATTTTTACCTTTTTCAATTCGTATCTCCTTTTCTTTAAGGCAATAAACTTCGTTTTCTAAAAGTGTCGTTTTGGTTTTTAAGAACTTGTTTTTGTTTATGATTTTTAAGGTTATATAACACAGTTTGTTATATTCTACTTCTAAGGTTTCATCATCTATAGAAGAGTCAGAATGTACCTCTTCTGTATCGTGAGCCATGAGAGCAACTTCGTCGTTCTTGGGCTCGTTATCATCTCCTTCACTATCACTCCAAGCTCCACTGACAAAGGCTCTTTGAGACTTGTTCTTTGGAGGCTTTGGACATTCTCCTATAAAGTGACTTGGGTCTCCACACCTATAACACTTCCTATCTACCTTTCCTTTTCTATCATCACGGTCTTTTCGGACGGATTTCTTTTCTTCACGAGGTGGTCTGACGAACTTTCCTCGTCTCCTGAAGAATTTCTTGAAATCTCTTACCGCCATGCCATATTCTTCGTCTTCGCTACTAGAACAAGACTCTTCATCACTTGACTCAACTCTAGCTTTCAAGGCAATGGATTTCATTTTCTCCTTCTTACCTTTAACTATTTATGAGTCTTTTTCCATCACCATTTCGTGAACTTTGAGGTTTCCTATGAGCTCGTCCAGTGTCATGCTTGAAATATCCTTAGATTCTTCAATAGCTGTCACCTTTGCTCTCCACTTTGGGTGGAGTGCTCTTAGAAATTTCCTGACAAAATTCTCACTAGAAAAGGATTCATCAAGTGCTTTAAGAGATGTAATAATAGTATTAAACCTAGCAAATGCACTATCAATGGTCTCATCTTCAGAGATAACAAATTGTTCATATTGTTGAACAAGAAGATCAATTTTGTTATCTTTGACTTGTGAGTTCCCTTGATGAGTGATAATTAGTTATTGCCAAATATCTTTAGCCGTTTTACACATAAAAACTCTTTCATATTCTTTCTTAGGTAAAGAATTGTAAAGCATCATTTTGGCTTCATTATTTTTGGCAATCAACTTCTTTTGCTTATCACTGTGACGAATAAAAGAAGTACCTATATCCCGACCACCTGAAATATCATTACTAATGGGCTTATATTCACCCTCTACAATAATATACCACAGATCTATGTCCTTTGACTTCACATATGTCTCAAAGCGATTTTTCCAATGTATGAAACAATTTGGTTCAAATAGTGGTGGTCTTTGCATAGATTGCCCTTCTTTAAAGTTTTCAAAATCCATTGATCGTTTCAAGTTTTTAAAATACATTATATTTTGAAAATCTTGAGTAACACTGCTCTGGTACCAATTGTGGAAAACTAGAAGGGGGGTTGAATAGTTTTACCGTTTTAAAATTTGATTCGCTTTGTTACTTAATGTGATTTCAAGGAAATTATACACAAACAAATAATCACAAAATATATATGAAAAGTAAAGAGAGGAAAGATCAAGCCACACAACACTGATGTTTATAGTGGTTCGGCTACAAGGACTCTCTTCCTTGCCCTACTCCACTCCTCGAGCCTCTAACTCGAGAGTTATCTTTCACTAAGAAACAAACTCCCTTCTAGGTGGAGAAAACCTTTACACGTCGCTTACTTCTTTTTCCGGTACTAAGCTAAACACCGAGTTCTTTACAAGGGTACAACCACTCCCGTTTGGTTCTTTCACAAGGGTACAACCACTCCCATTTGGTTCTTTACAAGGGTACAACCACTCCCAACACTCTTTGTGTTTTAAGGACTAAAACACTAACCTCACTCTACTGATGTAAATGATACAAAAAATGATATGCAAACTAGTACAAGATCACACAGTGACTAAACTAGATGGATAATGACAGAACGTTGATCCTTGTATGTTTGATCCCTTTGCTACAAAAGGAAAGATCAAATGAATGAATGATATGGGTTAGTAAATGAATGAGTATGTATTTAAGCTATATGAGTGATGAATTGTCCAAACGATCAGCTTGCTATTTATAGGCAAACTGAGTGAACAGCTGGCAGATCCGGCAGATCCCAAACTTTAGATCCGTCCTTGTATGCACTTGGATCCGCCAGTGCAGCACAACTAATAGATTTCCAAATCTTGCCATATCTTTCCATATCTTCAAATGTCAACTCTTTGGCTTGAAGATCTAAACAAAATATCACAAAATCTTACCAAGATTGTGTACATGATGCATGCCATGATGTCATCCTATCTTTTGAAAAATAAAGTTTCCATTATAGGAAATAAACATGTAAATGTATAAAATGTAAATTCTAGTGATCTTGTGAAATGTAAATGTGTTCTAAAAAGACTTTAGCTTGTATTTATGATTTGCTAAAAGATATACCTTGTATTTGTCATTAACAAAACTAAGTAAAGATCATAAAATATAAATAACGTTTTTGGGACGATATTTGTATTAACAAATTGATTTAACTCTTCTTGCATGACAATGACCTAAGATTCATCTTTTATAGCCTCGTTTATATTTTTGGGTTCAATGGTTGAAACAAAACAAAAGAAATTACTTTGATTTTGGACTTTCTATCTTAATGTTCTTTCATTAATATTTCCTATGACACTATCTAATGGATGACTTTTAGATTCTTTGACATTGACAATTTCTTTATTTAATAGTTCATCTTCCTTTTCATTATTTAGATTTTCTTGGTTTTCAATAAGTTGACTTTCAACTAATTCATCATCTACCAAAGGTGATGTCTTAGAGGGAGGTGGACTTTCGTCAAATGTTACGTTTAACGATTCCTCGACTCTTAAGGTTTGTTTGTTTAAAACAATATAAGCTTTGCTATTTTGAGAATATCCATGGAATACACATTCATAAGACTTTGGGTCAAATTTGATGAGATAATCCTTAGTGTTTAAAATAAAGCACTTGCTTCCAAAGACTCTAAAGTAGCCTAATGTAGGATTTTTGCCTCTATATAGTTCATATGGGGTTTTATTTAAAAATTGTCTTATTAAAACTCTATTTAAAATATAGGTAGATGTATCAAAGGTGTTACACCAAAAATTTTGTGGTATGTTTTGTTCATTAAGCATTGTTCTACTCATCTCTTGGAGAGTTCGGTTTTTACGTTCTACTACACCATTTCACTGAGGAGTACGAGGAGCTGAAAAATTACGTGTTATGCCATTAGCATCACAAAAAGCTCCAAATTGTGTTTCATTATCAAATTCACGACCATGATCCGTTCTAATTGACACAATGCTACTTCCTAGTTGATTTTGAATTTTCTTACTAAGAATTTCATATTTATCTAAAGCTTCGTTTTTACTTTTCAAAATTTTTGTCCAAGTGTATCTTGAATAATCATCTACTATGACCAAAGTATAGAAGTTTCCTCCATAACTTTGTATAGCGGAAGGACCAAATAAATTCATATGCAAAAGTTCTAGACACCTAGATGTAGACACCATATTTTTAGCCTTATAGCTATTATGAACTTGTTTCCCAATTTTACAAGCATCACAAAAGTGTTGGTCATATTTCAACTTGGGTAAGTTTCTAACGAGTTCTTTAGATGATAGAGATTGGATGAGTCTCATATTGGCGTGGCCTAAGCGTCTATGCCAAAGAGTTGAGGTATCATCTAGAGAGGTGAGGCAAAGTTTATCTTCAGATGTTTTATCTATTTTCATAACATATACGTTGTTTTTCAAAACTCCTTTAGCTACGGTTAAACCGTCTTTTAGTATTTTACTTTCGTTTTCACTAAAGAGGACATTATACTTTTTACGGCATAGTTGGCTAATGCTAAGTAAGTTAAATCCTAGATTATCAACATGAGCAACATCATCAATAGAGAGAGAGACATGAGAGATAGTACTTTTTTCGATGATTTTGCTTTTCAACTTGCTACCAAAAGTAACATTACCTCCGTCATATTCTTGGTAGGTTAAGAAGAGGCTCTTGTTTCCCGTCATATGCCTTGAACAACCGCTATCTTTTATCCACTCGTCAGGTTCCAAACCGACTTTCAAGAATACCTCGTTTGAGTCTTGAGCCATGAGAGCAATTTCATCATTCTTAGGCTCTTCGTCATCATCTTCACTCTCACTCCAAGCACTACTTACAAAAGCTCTTTGATTCTTGTTCTTGGGTGGCTTGGGACAATCTCCTATTAGATGACTTATATCTCCACATCTAAAACATTTTCTTTCCCATTTTCCTTTCTTTTCATCACGATCCTTCCGAAAGGATTTCTTGTCTTCTCGAGGTTGTCTTACGAACTTTCCTCGTCTTCTAAAAAACTTCTTGAAATCTCTTACGGCCATGACATATTCTTCATCTTCACTACCCGAACTTGAATCTTCGTCATCACTTGAGTCTACTCTAGCATTTAAGGCAATGGATTTGACTTTTTCCTTTTTACCCTTAACTATTTCTGAATCTTTTTCCATTACCATTTCATGAACTTTGAGATTTCCAATTAGCTCGTCAAATGACATGCTTGAAAGATCTTTAGATTCTTCAATGGCCGTCAATTTTGCTCTCCACTTCGGATGGAGTGCTCTAAGGAATTTCCTGAAAAAGTTCTTACTACAAAAAGATTCATCAAGTGCTTTAAGAGAAGTAATGATAGTATTAAACCTAGCAAATGCACTATCAATGATCTCATCTTCAGGGATAACAAATTGTTCATATTGTTGAACAAGAAGATTAATTTTGTTATCCTTGACTTGTGTGTTTCCTTGATGAGTGATTATTAAAGATTGCCAAATTTCTTTTGCGATTTTGCACATAAAGACTCTTTCATACTCCTTTTTAGGTAGAGCATTGTAAAGCATCATTTTTGCCTCATTATTTTTAGCAATCAACTTCTTTTACCCATCACTATGACGAGCAAGTGAAGTATCCTCATCCCGACAACTTATGATATCTTTTATTATAGCTTTATGATCACCTTCTATAATAATATGCCATAGATCTATGTCTTTTGATTTCACATAAGTTTCAAAGTGGTTTTTCCAATATATAAAACCATTTAGTTCAAATAGTGGTGGTCTTTGCATAGATTTCCCTTCTTTGAAGTTTTTGAAATCCATGGATCATTCCAAGTTTTAAAATACAATATATTTTAAAAATCTTGAGTAACTTAGCTCTTGATGCCAATTGTGGAAAACTAGAAGGGGGGTTGAATAGTTTTACCGTTTTAAAATTTATTTGCTTTGAGTACTTCGTGTAAATTCAACTAATGCAAATAACAAACAATAAATAATATGCAAGTAAAGAAGGAAACGATCAAACCACAACATGATTGTTTATAGTGGTTCGGTCTACAAGGACTCTTTTTCTTTGCCCTACTCCACTCCCCGAGTCTCCAACTCGAGAGTTTTTCTTCACTAATCAACAAGCTCCTTTAACCGGCGGAGAAAACCTTTATACGTCGCTTACACAATATTTTCGACACAAAGCTAGATGTCGAGTTCTTTTACAAGGGTACAACCACTCCCATCACACTATGTATTTTGAGGACTAAAATACTAACCGATCACTACAGAGGATTTATGATTGTTTGGTACAAACAATGATGTATGAACAAAAACCATTCACACAGTGACTAACTAACAAGTCTTGCAAAGCTTTGTTGAAGCTTGTAATGCTTTGATCTTCTTGCTACAAAGAAGTTCACTTAAAATGAAATATGAAATATGAATGAGTTAGATATGAATGAAAGAATGTATGATGTTGTTTATGCTTGTAAGTGATGAAAAAAAATCAATGTGTGCCTTGCTATTTATAGGCAAAACTACCTCAGCAAGCCACGAATGGGACGGATCCAAATGAAGGGATCCGTCCATTTACCTGTTTGGTTCCTCGGGGACCTGACAGAAGATCTCCAAAAATCTTAATCAAATCTAACCAAAATATTTCCATATCCTTCCAAGGATTCATTGAGTAAAGGTCTAAACAAGATATTCATGATATCTTCCAATGATTTTCAAAATCTTTCAAAGATTTCAAAGATAATGCATGCCATGATGTCATAATATATTTCCAATTTTAGAATAACTATGAATATGAAAGTGAATATGTAAAATGTATATACTAGTTAGGTGATGTTTTAACTTTGTGTTTATGAAAGACTTGTGACTATATATCTAAAAAGATTTAACTATATTTATGTTTTGCTAAAAATAAAGTTTATAATTGTCGTTAACAAAATATAGCAAATATCGTAAATTATAAATAACGTTTTTATACGATATTTGTATTAACAATAGGTTTAGGCATGATAAAATTA
>CP139501.1:324508125-324636883 GCA_021014915.2 Artemisia tridentata subsp. tridentata | reverse complement strand
ATAATTGATTAAATATTCGAGCAACTAACGAAGGTTTAATATGTTCAAAATCCATCCATATATAACAAAGGGGTGATGTTAACCGAACCCTCCCTTAGGGAGGGTGTTGACTTTTGGGCATGCTGCCGCCGCTTGTACTGTTTGCTTTGTCGGATTATACATTCCATCAAAAGTAGGCGGGCCCCATGCATAGGGAGGGTATGGTTAGTAGGTCCCATAACAAAGAGTACTTTCTTCTTTTTTCCCCATTCATACGTGCATTTAAACGAGTGGATAATCTGTCACTTAGCTATGAGATATAGGCTATGTTTGACAAAAGTAGCTGTGAGCAGTAGCCACAGCTCACTGCTCACCGCTCACAGCTTTTTAAATAAACATTGGAAAAATGAGCTTTCCTAAAAAATAGCAAAGTTCACCGCTCTTTTGCCAAACAAACATTAAAAATCAAAAAGCTCATTACTCACCGCTCATCACCTCAAAAAGCTCCAAAAAGCTTTGCGCCAAACATAGCCATAATTTATTTAACATCCCGGTCGAGCTAACGATGTTTTGTTTTATTTCAGCTCAGGAAACGAAACTAACCACTAAGTTGAAGGGCTAAAGAAGTGGTTATAGAAAATTACTTCAACAATCTTCTTCTCAAGTTGATAATAGGTCATGGGCAACGAACGAAAATATAATAAATAAATGGTCAACTTTTAAATGAAAAAGAGAGGCTCATGTTTAAATAAGTATTGATGGGTTTCAATCCTTATAGTTTTCGATTTTTCGTATACAATGGATGTTGGGCGAATAAACGATGCCTAACACCACAACAAAGCAGACAGAGGCTACAAGAGGCTTCTAGAGCCTTACAGAGCCTACAAGATCAAAAACAAATAAGAACACAAATGCGGAAAAAAGAACACACACAAATTTATAGTGGTTCCCACGATTTAGGCAATTGTGGTCAGTCCACTCTTGAACTAGAGAGAATATTATTATCTTTGGTGATGCACTTTACAATTACAATGAGAGGCGTATTTATAAGTGTGGAAACCCTAGACCTAACTTGCTCCCCAAGATTACAACTTAGAGCCTGAACTAACTAAATATGGGCCAAGCCAATGTTCCAGAAGTTTTTGCCCAGCAAGGAAGGAGCCTCTGACCGCCTGTCGGAGCCTCAACTCGGAGCCTAAACTCGGAGCCTATTTTCGGAGCCTATCTTCGGAGCCTAGTTTCGGAGCCTCTATCTCGGAGCCTAGTTTCGGAGCCTTCTGCTCGGAGCCCAGATCAGTCTCCACAACTCAACAATGGAATCTATGACAATGATGATTGCCAGTATGTATGGAACTCTCGAACAGACAAGTTTAAGCCTATACATTTCATATATAATTATTTTTTATGCAAAAAATGTAAAGAGTGCCTTCATTTCTTGTTACTACATGATATTTAGCATATTGGGATGATTTATTCTAGATACAACCTCGTAAGACTATGACTGCTTTCATTAGGTACAAGTGACTGATGACAAGGTAGATCTCTTATCCAAAACTATCGAAGAACCTTATGAACTCGGAGAAGAGTGTTTGGGAATAAACTATTACGCAACCAAAAGAATTACAGATGCCCTTTTTCCCCTTCTCGAGCTCTCTAGATCGTCAAGAATTGTGAATGTTACCTCTATTTACGGCGACCTATATGTAAGTAACTTATACATGAAGAATTATCTCAAAGAAACTTCACATATGTACTAAGATGTAAAATTCTACTTCTGTTCTGAAGTGGTTTCACAACAATAAAGTGAAACAAGATTTAGTAGATATTAAGAATTTAACCGAAGAGAAGATTGACGAGATTGTCCAATGGTTTTCAAGGGATTTTAAGGCAGCTAATTTGTGAGAGAATCGATGGCCTCTTACTGTATCTGCTTACAAACTTTCGAAATCTGCTCTTAATGCTTATGCACGACTAGTAGCAAAAACAAGTTAAAATATTCTTATGAATTGTGTGATCCCTGGTTATATTTTAACGGGTATGACATCTCATACAGGATTTAATAAATACTAACAAAGAAGGTGCTAAAGGTCAGGTAATGGTTGCTTTGTTACCGGATGATGGGCTTTCAGGTGTTTTCTTCGATCAAATGTGAGCAACTCTTTTTTCATCTACAACAGGGACAATAAACTAAAACTTTATGTTATCGCAGAATGTAAGAAAATCATATCAATGTTTTATTCTTAATACTTATGCGAATAGAATGTATATTAATTTAGTGGAATGTAAGAAAGGCAATTATGTTAGGACTCCTATTTATAAAGGGATATATGTGGAGAATCTCGACTACCTCAAACACAATCAAAATCCTGTTTCACTTTCGCAAAACAACCATTCTCTCACAACTTAGCAGATTTATAGTTCCTCAATAACCATTGAATGATCTCTTCGATCCTCTCTCCCATTTAATTCTCAGTGTCATGCAACTCTTCTTTCAAATTCTCACTGTTTTTTTTAATTTTTAAATGCTACTTAGTTATGTGTAGGTCTCCATAATCAGAGGTAACGTTCACAATCTGTGGCGATTAGATATTTTGAGAAGAGGAACAAGTACCTCTGTAACTCTTTTGGTTCCATGATAATTTGTTTTCACACATTTGTCTTCTAATTCATAACTTATATATGAAACTTTTTTGATCGGCAAATTTATTGACAAAACAAGTCTACCTAGGACCTAGACAAAAACACCACAAAGCGCCTCAAAGCTGGAAAAACCAAAACAACAAGAACAAACCGCCTAAGGCACACGTTTCGGATTATATATGAAATTGATGTCGTAAGTACAAGTTTCGATAGATCATATGACCTGATGTTGAGTAAACTGGTTGATGATCATTCCAATTTGCTCATTTCAATACTTCCGTGTGACATACAATTTAATAATTGGTTCACTTCACTGAAGGGTAAAAAAAATGACTAGCCACAAAAAAAGATCGACTATTTTTAGTAAATCAAAAGAACAAAGTATTGTCTATTTTAACAGTGGGAAAACTAGCGTGAGAACAAAGGACTGTTGTGTTACACACCCCAAAATGATCAATTGAAACCAATTTTCCTGGCCTCCTTCCCTACGCCACCTTCCCTTTCTCACTAATATAAAACACTCATGCAAATTGGTTTCAATTGATCATTTTGGGGTGTGTAACACAACAGTCCTTTGTTCTCACGCTAGTTTTCCCACTGTTAAAATAGACAATACTTTGTTCTTTTGATTTACTAAAAATAGTCAATCGTTTTTTGTCGCTAGTCATTTTTTTTACCCTTTAGTGAAGTGAACCAATTATTAAATTGTATGTCACACGGAAGTATTGAAATGAGCAAATTGGAATGATCCTCAACCAGTTTACTCAACATCAGGTCATATGATCTATCGAAACTTGTACTTACGACATCAATTTCATATATAATCCGAAACGTGTGCCTTAGGCGGTTTGTTCTTGTTGTTTTGGTTTTTCCAGCTTTTGGTGAATACAAGTGTATTAGATTGAAAGTGTATCCTAAGAGATCTTTTAATGAATCTCATGGCTCTAGACTCGATTATGTGCGTTTTGGTTTTAGTCGTCAGAGGCATGGAGCAGAGTGCCACCTTTTCAATATCAACACATCTCGGAGTGAGAGGCCGATAGATTATGTAAGGTTCTCCGTGAGAAATGAAACAAATATCTTTTAAGAGATACCTGAGTGGCTAGGAGGGGTAGTGCAGCGCGTCACTGGGTCCATGACGTCTTGTCTTCAATACCGGTATCATCCTAGTGATAACCGATAGCAGATATATTGAACCGGTTTCTGCCCTAAGTTTTCATGGAGGGCTATTTCTTTTCACCCTTTCATAAACTTTTCTTTTTAATTATTCAACCCCTTCTTTCTCCTTTTTCATTTACTTCTTTTTTCAATTATACCTAAGGACTTCTAATTCTAATCTATTGAAATTGTCCTTGGGTAGATCCCTCCGGCTCTGGCGGATCATAGGACATAAACCTAACCATAATCACCTAATTACTCCATGATTATCCTAGGTTCATCGATCACATGCCATAAAACCTTTTGTGAAAATCTCTAAAAGTGTTTATGAATAAAACACATTTTGTTAACACTTCGAGAGTTTTGCATTTTTCTGAAATACTCCCCCTTCACATGTGCTTGTACGTTTTTAAGGTATGTTTGCACATGTTGGGTAGAGTTTGCACTTTTGAATTGATCGATTTTAAGTGAATATGACCGTTGCGAGACACATTTACATCACTAGTTAGACTAGCTTGAAATTATTACCCGTCCTTGTCATATTCAAAGAGAATCTCTTGAGATGATACACTCTAGTCAGACAAGTCCTTTGCGAGACACATTTGCATCACTGGATAAACCAGCTTGAAATTATTACCCGTCCAGGACAAGACTTTTCGATTATTGACATTTAAGCTTCGTCAATTCGTTGGTACTATCTGAGTCGAGCTCTTTTGAGATTCAACTACGATCTTTAAACATTTCTGATCACATTTTAATCACGTCTTCTCCCCCTCAAAAATAGCATGTCGTGATATTTTTTATATCGACTGATTAAAAGAAAGCTTTATGGAGAGATAGATGGATTTGTTCTTTGCATGAAATCGAAACATTTTGATTTTGATTTTTATACTCCCCCTTAAAGAAAGCATGTTTTTTAAAATAGAGTTTAAAATCAATTTTAAAGGTTTGGAGGGAGTTATTTTGACCACAGAATAATTTGAAAGATTTTGAAAAATCTTGATCATGTGCTCAAGGATTCTTTATGTCGTCTTTGAAAAATCTTTGAAATTACGAGTCCTGATCTGAAATAATCAGAAGTCATCATTTTAGCCCGGGTTTTGTATTGAAGTATACGAAAGCCATAGTGAAGAAATTTTTAGAAACAACATGTTTTAGAAAACATTTTAGTGAACTCTCGCTCAAGCATCTGTACATGTCCGTATCATTGTTGAATGACATTTCTAGATACGTACAGAATATCGATTATACGAGAGACATGTCGTGAGAAGAATATTTTTGGTTTTTTGATTTTATATTGTTTTTGTATTTTTGAAAATTTTCTATTTTTATATTTTGTTTTTGTTGGTTTTTCAAATTTTGTATTTTGTTTTTCAAAAATATTTACAGCGAAGCTATTTCGATAATATTTTCAAGAAGATTCGAGAAGACGTTCTAGCTCCTCAGGAGTTAGGCTTCGCATGCCAATTCGTCGAACTAAATCGTCAAACCTTTCTTATGAAAGGGCTTTAGCAAATAGATCGGCGAGTTGGTAATCTGTCTTCACGAAAAATAATTCAACAGTACCCTCTTCTACGTGCTCTTTGATGAAGTGATGGCGGACTCTAATATGCTTGGTCTTCGAGTGTTGTACTGGATTGCACGAGATGGCTATGGAGCTTTTTGAATCACAATACAAAGGTATTATGTCGAAAATAAAGCCATAATCTGTGAGTTGTGTCCGCATCCATAGAACTTAGGCACAGCACGCAGATAGAGACACATACTTGGCTTCTGCAGTTGATAATGCAGTACAATCTTGTTTCCTTGATGACCAGCCTACTAGCTTTTCACCCAAAAATTATGCTCCACCTGATGTACTTTTTGCTGTAACTTGACAACCTGCATGGTCGTCATCACGCTCTTGGAGCTTGTTTTAAACCATAAACGACTTTCTTTAGCTTATAGACATAATATGGATGTTCTTTGTTAATGAATCCTTCTGGCTGACTCACATACACTTCTTCTTTCAGAGTTCCATTCAAGAATGTCGTATTGATGTCCATCTGATATACAGTGATGTTTTTGTGAACTGCATAGGCTAAGAAAATCCGAACTGCTTCAAGTCTTGCAACTGGCGCGAATGATTCTTTGAAATCTATCCCTTCTTCCTGTCTGAATCCTTTAGCCACTAGACGAGCTTTGTTGCGAATGACAGTCATTTCTTCATCCTTTTTGTTCTTCCATAACCATTTGAGATCAATGACAAGTTTGTCAATTGGTCTTGGAACTAATTCCCAAGTATCATGTAACTAGTATTGAAGAGGTTCTTCCTACATCGCTTCAATCCATGCATTGTCTGCCATCGCCTCCCGAATGTTCTTTGGTTCTTTTAGGCTTACTGAGCAAATGTAGATGCACATATTAGGGTCGGTGGCAAGTTGTTTTCTCATCTGAACTGGCCTTGAAGGTTCACCAATAACTTGTTCTATTGGATGGTCTTTTGTCCATTGAAGTGTAGAAGGGTACCTTGGGTTTAACGTATGTGTGTTAGATGGTTCTTGTAACCTTGAAGATGATTCAGCTGAGTCCGTTGCAAACGGGTTTTCGAATATTTCTTCTTCTAACGCAACATCGTTTTGATTATTTGTTGGTTCTTCTTGAACTGGTATGTTTTGATATTGCTCATCAACACTTGGTAGAACAATTTCTAGAATTGGAGTTTCTGGAGTAGATGTAGATGAGGTTGAGGGAGTTGGTGCGTCAGCTTCGATTGTTGTAGATGCATCTTGTGGTGGTGGTGGTGGTTGATGGTTTTGAGCGGGTGCAGCAGAATGTTGTTGTGATGAATCTGTCGAAGTTCCACCATAGTATTCATCAAACATTAACTCGAAGAAATTTTCCAGTTCTTGTTCTGAAGGTTTTTCAGTGTTTGTTGATTGAGCTCCTTGAGGTACGAGTCTTGAACTAATGTGTCCAGAAGTCTGTAGGTTTGATGCGGGTCCTAATCTGTTTTGATTAGAAGCCATCGGGTTAAGCGCGGGTTCTAGAGCGAGTCTCTCAGAAGCCATCTGTGAAATCTCGTCAAACTTCACATTCATCGTCTCCATTATCCTTTTAGTCCTTCTATTATACACCCTGAATGCCCTCGAGTTTTCTGAGTATCCAATGAAGATTCCAATAGCACCCTTAGCTTTTAGCTTCCCTAGATCTTCTCTGTCGTTCGTTGGATAGCACAAAGTGCCAAACACGTGAAGGTAAGAGATATCAAGTTTTCTGTTATTTACTAATTCATATGGGGTTTTATTGAATCTTGGATGGATTAGGGAACGGTTCTGAGTGAAACAAGCAGTGGCAACAGCATCAGCCCATAAGAATAACGGTGCACTAGAATAAATCAGCATCGTGCGAGCAGCTTCCACAAAAGTTCTATTTCTTCTTTCAACTACCCCATTCTGCTGTGGAGTTCTAACAACAGATGTATGATGTGTAATTCCAGCATCTTCAAAATACGTTCTTAACTCCTGATTTGTGAATTATGTGCCATTGTCAGTTCTTACAATCCTTACTAGAGCTTGAAGTAGGACTTGAATACGCTTCAGAAAGGTGATGATGATGCCTGGTGTTTCGTCTTTTGACCTCAGAAACTTTACCCAAGTATATCGCGAATAGTCATCGATGATAACAAGGATATACTTCTTCCCATTAATGCTTTCAACTCTCATTGGGCCACATAAGTCCATGTGCAACATATGTAACTTAGCTTCCGAAATGGGTACGGTTTTAGGTTTATATGATGCCCTTTTGCTTTTTCCTTGTTCGCATGATGGACATAAGTGATCCTTGGTGTATTTGAACTTAGGAAGTCCGTTGACGATGTTGTCTTTGGCTAATTTGTTAATGGTGTCAAAATTGAGATGGGATAATCTTCTGTGCCACATCCAGGAATTTGTTTCGCATGCTCTTGTCATAAGACAAATTGGTGATGAAGAGGCCATTTGGTAACCTGCGAAGAACAGAATAGTTTGTATTTGGAAACCGTTTAACATTTGGTTCCATGGGGTTAGGGGTAACATCCGAATCACACTCATAGAAAGTTTCTACTAGATCAATTTGAACAGCTGACAATTTGCCATTCTCGAGTGTAAACTTTCTACCCGTTGGTTTCCAAACACAATACTTAAGGTAGTTCCTAGGCATTTGTCTACTAGTGGTTGACCTAAATTGTGCAATTAGTCTTTTTATATATCTAGATCTAGCACTAGTTCCCTTTGGAACGTTCTTCTGATTAGGTGTAAAATTCACATTATTAGAAACATAATCATCACAAACATCATTAGATAAATATTTCTTGCACAATAAGCAAACAGAGTCATTACATGCATTAGAAACAGTACTTTTGACATTACAATCAGATGATATATGTCTCTTATTACAAAGCGATAAATTCCTAGGGTGTTCTTCTACTTCTTCAACTTTATTCTGGCATCTACTCTTAGAGACAGGCGAGACTCTATTGTTCCTTGTATTGCTTTTAGGCTGTAGTCTGCTACTCCTAGAGGTGCTTTCTAATCCTGTAGAAGGTAAGGCACACACATTAGGATTTATATTGTTGTCTTTAAAAGTTGTGTTAGCATTCTGTGACAAACGGTAATTTTCCCACTAATATTTTAATAATAAATGTCAATTTATTATTACACAACTGTTAGACTGAACATTTATGTGTTTACATAACTATTACGGAAAGCAAAACCGCACGCTGTATTAACTCACCAAAACTATTTGAATTTATCAGAAAAGGCGAATTTTTCACTTTCTGACAGTTACAGACACCAACGTAACAAAAACGAGCGGTTATCTTGTTTTTCTTGAAAAACGACACCACACGCGTACCAACACCACATTAGTAAAGGTTTAATTTTATAATTCATTTTCGGAGTCAATAAATTTTATTTTATGCCAGTTTTACAAAAACCACTACAGATTTATATTTTTCACATTTATGTGAAACCGGGGTACCACGATTGCACCTCAGCTCAACAGAACACGGGGTATACAAAATATAATTAATACAAATAAAACCCACCCACTCATACATACGTGATCCTTATCCCTTCCCTTCTTCGATATTACCACACAACAGTCCATAGATCAAATTAACTTCTTCTGGTGATATATCCCAGGAAATCACCACCCACATCAACCATCGCCATCTATCCCTGGACTCTTATACTTTCGAGTCTTCCCAGGACTTTGTCGCCTCTTAAATCTTCTCCCCATAAGTCAACCCAGCCTAGAGATCGAGGAAGGAGGGGGAGAGGAGCTGATTATGGTGGAATCTTATCCCTTGGAGATCAAAAGGGAACCAAAACCTTTCCATTATTTCTCCTTTTTGTACCGCCGGATTCGAGCAATGAACCACACATCCATATCTCACCACAAATTATTCTCATCAATTCGAAGGGTTCGAGAGGAAGCAGGGGTGTGTGGAATTGCTTGGAAATCGGATTGGGTTTTATTGGTACCTTCTGTAAATCGACACTTGACTTCTCTTTGTAAGGTTAATCCTTTTATTGTCTTTGAAACTTGATTTGATGTGATTGTTAATTTTCTCGAATTGTTATATCAATTCTTTCTTGTTGTTGATATGAGTTTTGTGGTAAAAAGATTGTGTCGAATTACTGTTATGTTGTGGTGTGGTAAAAAGATTAAACACTAAAAAACTAGAACTTGAATTAAAAAAAGTGTTGGCTCAAGTTCAGGAAGTGTCTGTTATTAAAAAGTGTTGTGTTCGAGTTTTTATTATTTCTCTTGATTGAATTACGAACAGAAGTGGAGCTAATTGAATCTAGGATAAAAGAAAATTTATGTTTGAGTTATGCTTGAATGATTGTGGGTATGTTGTGTTCGAATCCTTGTGTTTGTATTAAGTTCACATCTCGTCTGTGTTTGTGTTCATCCTGTGTTTGTGTTCATGTTTGGGTCTGTATTCATGGTTTGCTCGAATATGTTTGTGTTTGCGTTATGCTTGGGTTACTTGTGTTCATAGTCGAAATGGATGCTCGTAAGGTGTTTGAGATTAGGTCCGAATAGAGTGTGTTTTGATACTCAAAAATCTGTGCTTATGTTCGAATTGGATTGCACTTATGCTCGACATTTTGGTTATGTTTGTGCTCATGTCTCGAGTTGTGATAGGATTTGGAAATTTGTTGTGCTTGTTGCAAGTCGAGCTTGTATCCGACACCTTGTTTGTGGTTATGTTGTTGTCTCGAGTCATGGGTATAACACCCTTAGTCTTAAGTGAAAGTTATCACGGCTTATGTGTTTTGTTTGTGCCACGAGCCGAGAGGCCATGGGTTATGGTCACTCGAGCTCAACTTGAGCCTTGACTAGGCTTACTCGTCCCTTGTTGGTTCGACCATTTGGTCATTAAAAACACCCATGGGGTGCTATTTTCACTCGCTCAAACAAAGGGTTTCGCCCTATAATAGAGCTCTCTTAAAATCGTGTCCTAGTCGAATTCATGGTTCGAAACCTTTTCCACACTTGTTCTGCACAATAACACACTTGAAGTCTATATGTTGTTTCTAAAAATGTGGTTACTGGACTTTCTAGTTTGCAATGTGTGGGCTGAAAATCTCTTAAACTCCAAGTGGACTACTGTGCCATTTACCAGACCGAGTTTCTCTTATACTTCAAATTGTAGATTTCGGCCGAAGCCCATGAAGCAAAAATAAAAGTCCGCTGGCCTTTATTAACAGTCCATAGAGAGTGAGTTCATTTAAGTCTACTTAATCCAATGTTGGGCCACAGCCCAACTCGTCACAAATCTTAACAAAATAATAAATGTGAATAATCCGTTCCGAGACACGAGTCGTGATCGCCATCGTTCGAGTGATTGTTCCCAATTATTACGACTTTATATTTTACGGTTTAAAAACAACTCGACTAGTTATCGTCTCGTTACATGTCACAAAAACTTAACATATATATATATATATATATATATATATATATATATATACACACACACTAGGCATGACTTTTAATTATAAACTTCAAAGTTTTAGTTATTCTAAAATTATTTTTAGGGACATTTGTTTTATTTTATTTTTTAATATCATAATTATAAGATGTTAGATGGTGTTAGTTAGTGGTAAATTATTTTTAATATCGTACGGGGCCACTATTTATTGGGTTGTTATAATTTCACTTCTGATGGTGTTACTTAACGGAAATGTGTTTTTTAAGTACGGTGTTTTTTATCATTGTTTAAAATGTATTAGTTTATGTTTTGTTGTATTTTTTCTTAATAGCTGTCGAAGCCTGCGCAATATGTATTGGCTTTTGTTAATGTTATCTAGGTTGGACTCTATCTGAATGTATTATATCAATGTGTTGGAAATAGCATATACAACTTGGCACAGTGATAAAAAAAAACTCATCTGACCAATGCCTTTTAACTACAGTAACCCATGTTAATGTGACCCGTCTGACCCGTGTTTTTTTAGTGGGATGACCCGTCTGACCCGTGTCTTTAACTTGACCATCAATGTGTTGTATACAACTTGGCACACCTGATACAAAAAACTCGTCTGACCCGTGCCTTTTAACTGTAGTGACCCATCGTAAAATGACTAGTCTGACCCGTGTTTTTTGAGTGGGATGACCCGTCTGACCCGTGACTTTAACTTGACCTAATCATTAAGTTGCCAAATCAAGAGAAGGGAGAAATACAAACCTTGTGATTGGCATTCCGATGTCAAAACTGGTTCGAGCACCCACTACATTGAAGCAGTCAAAAGATTATTTCAAACGGTTGCTTAAACACAGAATCACACCCACCGATTTAATTTTATTTTTTTAGGCTATTAGTTTACGGTTGAGAAATTTTAAGAGAAAGTTAATTATTAGTTTTAAGGACGCCGATTTTTATTTTATTTTGTTAGGCTATTAGTTTACAATTAGGTAATTTTTAGAGAAAGCTAATTATAATTTTAATGGTGTCAGTTAACGGAAAAATATTTTTAAGCACGTCGATTTCATTTATTTTTGTTATGGTATTAGTTTACGTTTGTAAAATTTTATGAGAAGGTTATTTCAAGAACATGCAAGTGGTGTTGACCATTATTAATTATTAAACAATTTGAGAAAAAGCAATTTACAATTGTAAATTTGTTTATGTTTTTTTACTTTTTAGTTTAAAATAAGTGGTCTATTTATATACTTCTTAAGATATTATTTAATGTGAAAGTTGGGCTTACTTGTACTCAACTAACAAAGTATTTTCATAACTTGCCATCTCGTCAAATGAAAAAGATGCAAACTTACCAATTTCTATATTGAATGCATTAACACTGAAAATAAATGAACGTTAAGATTTATAGAACAATTAAAATATACAAAGTAAATTAATGTAAATTAAGTATATTGAATGCATTAACACTTGGTTCCTTTGGTTTGATCTCAACTGGCTCCCACTGTTTCACAGCTTCCCTGGATTTTTTTCACTTCTGATATAGGTACCACTTCTTCTAATTCAAAGATTCACCTGCATAAGATCGTGTGGGCTGAAGTCAGTTGCAAAAACGAACATTTGAAAAGCATATGGAAACAACACACATTCTTATTCACCCTTGAACATTGCATTATTCAGTGATATAGGTTAACATGCGATGTGGATGTTGGCAACGCGGTAAGTGTGAGAATCGTACATGACCAATAGAATCTGTTTCTTTAAAAAACACTATTAATGATTATTGGCACGTATTAAAAGTAGAGAGCAAAAAGTGTATTAGGAGCAGGAAAACGACCTTCAAATTATAAGAAGATCAATAAACCCGTGCACCAAATTTTCATTATGTATCTGCAAAAATTACAATGTAACCTCAGAAGACGGCCTTTGAAATTCAAAAAACTAAAGAAATATGTGAATTATAGCTTAATATTTTCTACGATAAAAGTAAACCTGAGCTTCTTGTTCGGCCTTTCATTATGAATTTTAGATGAAAGAACCCATACCTGATATACATTATAAGTACTAACCTCGTGGCATCAAGGGCATGTCCAACTCCATGTACAAATACCTGTATATTAGAGGAAATACACATATATCCAATATCACCAACTGATATGCTATATTTAAGACATGCATTATTATAAGACCAGGTAAGAATCACATATTAACACTAACCCGTGATTTCATTTTTATCTTCACCTTCAGAAATAGTTGAGGTCAAGAGCTGGAACAGCTATGTGCAATTAATTCTTATTCAGTTTTCTTCTCTTAAGCCTACTCATGTTTGTGCTCGTACACCCACTTAGTAAGATCTTTCATTAGATCCAATGGCACCATTCACTGTTCACCTAGAAAAGCTAATCCACCATTCAAACTTTGAGCCATAGACGATGCTGAATTATTAGCAAAAGTATTTGACGGTCAATCTCGTCATAAAACTTTATGTGGCTCGCGGTATCGTGAGTATGTATATATATGTACCATCAGTCACAATTTAGTTTTTTTCAAAAGAAAAGATGGTTTTAATCTCTTACCCTCAAATCAATTGCTAAAGGTGAATGTGCATACTCAACTTGCTTGAGAGCTGCACTCATGTGTTCGATCATTCCCTTTTGAAATGTAGCATTCAGTTGATCAAACATGGCTTTACATGACATTTCAAAGGCCGGAACGATAGAAGCCTCCATGAAACTTGAGTTCATAGATGCCTTTGTCATTGAGCCATAAGTTATATATCAATACCTTTGTTCCATCGTACTATGATTTCAAGATTTTTAGCTCAATCTACATATCTATACCACAGGTGTATGTGCTTAGCAAGGTTATGATAGTTGATGACAACATAGTCACTGTTGGATATGCTAATATTCTGACATCCTATATTAACATTTTAGAAGTTGAGGTAAAACTTGTTAAAATTGACCCAACTCATCAATGAAGGATTGTAATTATGCATATGTGGTGTCACTTTTGAACCATATACTCATAAATCAGTCTGTTTGGGTTAGGATTTATATCAAACAGATCAAATAAAAAATGGGGTCACAGGGGGAACATGTCATTCGGCATAGAATACAACTAATCAGTTTCAAAATGCAAACCTGAACATCCCCTTGATCAACTTGGCAATTCAAATGAACCATCTTTTCTTAAATCACTCAGTGACCTAATTATAATTAAATCGCGTTGTATATGCCATAAAAGGTCAGAATGAGTACCTCAATTGGATGCGTTCCAACATCAACGACCATGGCACCAGGCTTCAGCCAACTTGAACATCCCCTTGATCAACTTGGCAATTCAAATGAACCATCAGAAAACGGCCTCTGAAATTCAAAAAACTAAAGAAATATGTGAATTATAGCTTAATATTTTCTACGATAAAAGTAAACCTGAGCTTCTTGTTCGGCCTTTCATTATGAATTTTAGATGAAAGAACCCATACCTGATATACATTATAAGTACTAACCTCGTGGCATCAAGGGCATGTCCAACTCCATGTACAAATACCTGTATATTAGAGGAAATACACATATATCCAATATCACCAACTGATATGCTATATTTAAGACATGCATTGTTATAAGACCAGGTAAGAATCACATATTAACACTAACCCGTTAATTCATTTTTATCTTCACCTTCTGAAATAGTTGAGGTCAAGAGCTAGAACAACTATGTGCAATTAATTCTTATTCAGTTTTCTTCTCTTAAGCCTACTCATGTTTGTGCTCGTATACCCACTTACTAAGATCTTTCATTGGATCCAATGAAACCATTCACCGTTCACATAGAAATGCTAATCCACCATTCAAGCTTTGAGCCATAGACGATGCTGAATTATTAGCAAAAGTATTTGACGGTCAATCTCGTCATAAAAATTCATGTGGCTCGCGGTATCGTGAGTATGTATATATATGTACCATTAGTCACAATTTAGTTTTTTCAAAAGAAAAGATTTTTTTAATCTCTTACCCTCAAATCAATTGCTAAAGGTGAATGTGCAGACTCAACTTGCTTGTGAGCTGCACTCATGTGTTCGATCATTCCCTTTTGAAATGTAGCATTCAGTTGATCAAACATGGCTTTACATGACATTTCAAAGGCCGGAACGATAGAAGCCTCCATGAAACTTGAGTTCATAGATGCCTTTGTCATTGAGCCATAAGTTATATATCAATACCTTTGTTCCATCGTACTATGATTTCAAGATTTTTAGCTCAATCTACATATCTATACCACAGGTGTATGTGCTTAGCAAGGTTATGATAGTTGATGACAACATAGTCACTGTTGGATATGCTAATATTCTGACATCCTATATTAACATTTTAGAAGTTGAGGTAAAACTTGTTAAAATTGACCCAACTCATCAATGAAGGATTGTAATTATGCATATGTGGTGTCACTTTTGAACCATATACTCATAAATCAGTCAGTTTGGGTTGGGATTCATATCAAACAGATCAAATAAAAAATGGGGTCACAGGGGGAACATGTCATTCGGCATAGAATACAACTAATCAGTTTCAAAATGCAAACCTGAACATCCCCTTGATCAACTTGGCAATTCAAATGAACCATCTTTTCTTAAATCACTCAGTGACCTAATTATAATTAAATCGCGTTGTATATGCCATAAAAGGTCAGAATCAGTACCTCAATTGGATGCGTTCCAACATCAACGACCACGGCACCAGGTTTCAGCCAACTTGAACATCCCCTTGATCAACTTGGCAATTCAAATGAACCATCAGAAGACGGCCTTTGAAATTCAAAAAACTAAAGAAATATGTGAATTATAGCTTAATATTTTCTACGATAAAAGTAAACCTGAGCTTCTTGTTCGGCCTTTCATTATGAATTTTAGATGAAAGAACCCATACCTGATATACTTTAGGGCATGTCCAACTCCATGTACAAATACCTGTATATTAGAGGAAATACACATATATCCAATATCACCAACTAATATGCTATATTTAAGGCATGCATTATTATATGACCAGGTAAGAATCACATATTAACACTAACCCGTGATTTCATTTTTATCTTCACCTTCAGAAATAGTTGAGGTCAAGAGCTGGAACAACTATGTGCAATTAATTCTTATTCAGTTTTCTTCTCTTAAGCCTACTCATGTTTGTGCTCGTATACCCACTTAGTAAGATCTTTCATTGGATCCAATTGCACCATTCACCGTTCACCTAGAAAAGCTGATCCACTATTCTAGCTTTGAGCCATAGACGATGCTGAATTATTAGCAAAAGTATTTGACGGTCAATCTCGTCATAAAACTTTATGTGGCTCGCGGTATCATGAGTATGTATATATATGTACCATCAGTCACAATTTAGTTTTTTCAAAAGAAAAGATGGTTTTAATCTCTTACCCTCAAATCAATTGCTAAAGGTGAATGTGCAGACTCAACTTGCTTGTGAGCTGCACTTGTGTGTGTGCATTTATTTTATTTAGATGTTAGTGTTGGACAACATCAGGCATCAAGTTGATGGCCCAATCAAGCATTAAAAAGTGACTTGGATTCAAAAGCAGTACAATAACTTTAAAAATGTGCAGCTAATTAATTAAAGATAAGAGATGGCTTACCAGCTCTCTCTATGTTTATCCTTAGCTTCTTTTGCGAATTTTTCGATAGTGTGCTTGTCGACTTGACCACTAAGATATAGTGTATGGCTTCCAATTGTTGGTTTTCCAAAATCTTTAGCCTAAATGACACAAAAATATATGATCGTATGGTTAAAAGGGTGTGAACAATGCAATGCCAAAATTAGAGTAGTTCAAGAACTTCTAACAAAGAATTGACTCATAGTCAAAAAACAAATAAGGATTCCCACCTGAGCAGATTTGTACAATCTTCAAGTAATACGCAGCAGTACAAATAACATCGAACAGTACTAACTCGTTAAGGTAGCAATACTAATCGTTTTGAACTCAATTTTTCACATGTATTTGTTTACCTCAGTTCTCAACTATCAAATTCATACAAATCAGACGCACATACAATTTCAAAATTAATATCGTAGATGATTATTCTAAAAAAAATCAAAATTCACTCAGCAAGAAATAATTGTAGTTACCTCAAGTATATTTCCCCAAAAATCAAGTTCTATAGACAATGATAGCTGGTGAACAGTAATATAAGAATACCCATAGAGCACAGCAGCATTTTTCATCTGTAAAATCCTTTCCATCAATTTGACTTGAAAGAATAATCATATGAAAGATTGATCATAATTTCTCGACATGAAAACAGAATCATATGAAAGATTATAAATAAATTTACCTTACATGAATTTAGATCAGTCACAAATTAGTTGTTTTTCTTGATGTATCATGCTTCTTGTGTTCAGTCAAATCAGACCCTTCCATCAGATCTGGTCAAGCAATAAGAGAATAACAGACAACCGATTCATATATCTAAAAGTGAAATTATATAGTGATAACATATCAACATACCCTCATCTTCAGCCATATCAAGGAAAGCCTAAAGCTATTCTTGTAACTGACACCAATAATTTCCTCAGAGAATGCTATTACAGCATGAGTGCCAGTAAGTTTACATGAGATGTTTATAATACCCTGCATTTAAGAATATTACATATAATGCATATTAATACAAAATAACATACAATCAAAAAGAACAATTCTTTTACCTTTTTTTATGGAAGTCATATTTTTCGTGCTTGTTAATATCAACCTATAGACAAAATAAACAAATCAAAGCATGCATCCAACATGCAAAATTACAGCAACATAAAGTACATTAGGGTTTTTAGAAAAAAAGAGGCGTACCTGAGATCACAGATGATGAATAAAAGGCCGGATATTAATTAAAACAAATTAATATTGTAGAACTCTATTTAAGGAAAAGATTATCTTTCAAACTATATCTTCTACAAATAAAAATTAAACATATTTTTAAAAAAAATCCGGGATACATGTTTACAATATATATAATTGCAAAAATTCGGTATACGCATTAAAGAAGAAGATTATAGTTATTTTTTGTGGAAGATATGTCACAAAAAATGATTCGGTCTAATGGTAACATTGACATATACTTAAGCTATATAAACAACCCAAGTTCGAATCTCTAGTGTCTTTTTTAAAATTTCGGAATTAAAAGTCAACTTTCGAATTAATTTGGTCAAACTTTGCTTATGTGGCGTGCTTAGGTGGATTAAAGCATGATTAGTCATCAATCCAGCTGCTTACTCATCAATCCTGCATTTGATGACGTCATACGCATCCTGTTATATGTAATATGTAGATATATATATATATATATATATATATATATATATATATATATATATATATATATATATATATATATATATATATATATATATAAATATATATAGGGTAGGGATACAATGAGAAGGGGCTTAAAATGAGAAGGGTAGGAAGGATTGTGGAAGTGACATGTGTCATCCCCATGCCACATCATCATGCCGCATCACGGTTACTGCATCGTGATGCAGTAAAAATTTTGGCGGGAAAAAATTTTTTTCCCGCCAAAAAAAAAATTTTTTTTTTGGGCAAAAAAATTTTTTTTTTCCCGCCAAAATTTTTACTGCATCACGATGCAGTATAAATTTTTACTGCATTACGGTTACTGCATCACGATGCAGTATATTTTTTTACTTCATTACGGTTACTGCATCACGATGCAGTAAAAATTTTGGAGGGAAAAAAAAAATTTTGCCCAAAAAAAAAAATTTTTTTTGGCGGGAAAAAAAAAATTTTGGCGGAATGATGATGTGGCAAAGTGACACATGTCACTCCCACAATCCTTCCCACCCTTCTCATTTTAAGACCCCTTCTCATAATATCCCATATATATATATATATATATATATATATATATATATATATATATATATATATATATATATATATATATATATATATATATATATATATATATATATATATATATAATATATATATATATATATACGGCATAATTAGAAATTCAACGTGAGTTTTATAACAAATCGCCTTAAATTATAAACCAATTTGATTTGTCACGGCACATACAATGAAAAACCCCTTTTACATATTTAACGATGCATGAACAAGGTGAAAAACTATGGTTGCGTTTGTTTTTTGTTTTTGGCCTCTGAACAGCCTCTGAACGGGCAAAATGTCTGAATCGGTCAGACATTTTGTCGTTCAGACCGTTTGTTTTTTTTTTCGTTCAGACGCGTTCAGATGCAGTTAGATCTTAATGGTCAAGACTTGAGAGGGGTGTCTTAACGCGTCTGAATGCCTCTTGTTGACACAAAATAACCAAAAAAAAAAAAAAACCGTTCAAACATGAGTTTTTTTTTTTCCGTTCAGATGCGTTCAGATTCAGACATTTACGCATTAGATTCAGATTCAGACGTGCGGTTCAGATTCAGATTCAGACCCTCTTAATAAACAAACACCACCTAAATTTGTGAATATAAACTAGTTCATTGATTTGATTGCATATAAACTTGATGTGTTTTATCAAAACTTATATAAGTTCGTTAGATTATGAAACGATTATTTTCAAACACAAGTCTTATAATTTTTGTTAACACGAGGATTACTTACTATCAAAGAGTATATATACATGGATTATTAACTTATCGTTAAGTGACATAAACAATGATGAGGAGTTTTCAAACGTAACATTCCTTTACAAAAACTATATATATGTACAAATATATATATACACACGCACTATCATTCTCCTACACATCTTTACACATGTAATATATACACACACTTGGTAATATATACTCACTTAACGGCAACGTTTCCATATGTCGTCAACGTTTAATATGCGATAGTAATTGTCTTCCGTACGTAGTCTTTCGGTTATTAACAAACCGGAGGCTTATCCACCTTGATCTTTTTCTAATATACACTTATGCACTTCCAAGAGCCAATACCTCTAAATGTTAGAAAATTGTTTCAAACTTAAATGCTGCAACACCAGCAACAATAGCATAAACTCTTTAAAACTTCTGAAGTTCTTAAATTAAGACTGTGAACTAAAACAAACCTTACTAATCTAGGTCGCGTGTTGGTGCTGAACACTGTCTGAACTATTGTGTTATCTGACTGCTATTTACCAAGGTGAGTTTATAGCCCCACACTATTTAAACTTGTTTTACAATTGGGGTGAGAAACATGCAAAACTATTTATTGGACCAAACTATTGTCTATGCTATTACGTGGATTAGCCTAAGCCCTGTTATGTCCCACTATGCCCAACGCATGAACCGTCAATTCCTGCTGGGAAGCGCGAATTTTATAAATAGATCTATTGGGAGTAACGTCCCCGTTCGGGTTAACCGAATAGGCAAACGAACGTATACCATGTCGAAACATAAGTGTTTGGGATAAACACTTGTCGGGCCTTTATATTTAACATGCTTCTAGAGCATGCACACTGTTATAGCTTCAGTTGCATGAACTTAGTGCTAACGTAATAGACTGTATTTTTATATGGCATTACATGGGTTGTAATGTTCATATACCAAATTCATGGTCCAACTCCTGATTTTACTGCTTATTGATAAACCTATGAACTCACCAACTCGTGAATTCGGGATAAGTCCTATTTTCAATTCATTGAATATCATGTGAAATTGGCATGTCAACGCATCATTATACTTTCAAGTATATTCTATCAATACTGAGATTTGTCTTGATTTAATGATATTCCCATATCATTAATTGACAACGGACAATTTATAATAACATAAGTTATTCATGGATTTAAACATGCAAATATAGGATACAATCTATTATTAATGAAAACAAACGTACCAAGTACTTTAATTCATTGTAAATAATAATTGCTTAATATCCCTAATCCAAATAATAAATAGATCAATGCATGATAATTCTAGTTATTGAATTATGCCTCAAGTCATGTCAATCATACTTGTTGACAAGACATAAATCAACTAATTTTGATCTATCGGAATTTTGAGAATACTTATTTCAAGAATTCAGTTAGTGAAGTTCTTGTATGTGTGCATTCAACTATCGTGATATTGCCACATAATATTTCATAAAATGCGTGACATCCTCAACCACCAATTTATGACAATTAAACTATCAAACCTTTTATAGTGTAAAATATTCTAATTATTTAATGTATAATGCAACTATGCTCTTAGTTAAGCATAACTAGTACACATGGCCATTAACAAGGATGAAATCCTACCATGACTAGTATTGAGTGTCATCTCAATTTCATTAGCATCATTGTATGCAAACAACAATATGCTCTTTAAAATTTCGTAAACTTTAATATCCATTGTGTAATGTTTGATGCTTTCCAATCTTTCGAGATTTGTCGGCTATAACAATTACGCAACAATTTGCCATATGGTTCATACTTAGAATTTAGGAGCAATTCCAGGCTGAGGATGTAATTCTATATCCAACCATATTCATTACACTTAGTTATCTAATAACTTTCAATTAGATATTAATGTTGACAAATCATCTTTCATCCAAGCATGATACAACAAATAACATGATGTTCATGAAAAATCCTTGTGTCAAACTTATATTTAATTCATGTTATATCTTTTCAAAGATATGTATCCATTTAGACTTTCTAATAGTATATCATGTTCTATTAGAATCAATTATTTTACAGCTTATGTTTATAACAATAAACATATATTCCAAGGTTGTATGTTTATTTTCTAAATTTTCAAGTGAAGTTTCATTCCAAACTAAGACTTAACATTCAATGTTTATAGAATGTTACTTTCTATATGTTATACAACATATATGAAATAAGAAAATAAATATAACACTCCCACTAGTTTTCAGGAGTATTAAGGAATTATCTTATTTTAATTATAAATCAAAACTTGAATTTAATAATTAAACATAAGTATATCTCCTAGATGCATGCATTAATCCATTCATGAATTATTGCACTTTGTATACTTCCAAAGATTATTTGAATTCAAATACTCCTTTTAATTACTTATCGTCCTCGCACAAGTAATTACTCAAGAAAGAGTTTTGATATTCCATTGTCAATTTCATATTAATGAAACTAAGAATGACAATCATAATCTTTACACATTTAATTTGCCTAGAAAGAATATTCAATCACAGTTAATTGCTTAAGTGTGATCGATAATCTTGTCATATACATTAAATATGTTTACAAAATTGTCCATATGATTTCTACACAAAGATTTAAACCTCTAGGATTTTCATTCCCTATGAAGAAACTCATCTTCATTTTATATTCTAACTATAGAGTTCAAGATTAACTAAGTTTCCAAAACTAGTTATCTTTCTGGACTGCATCTAAACATTCATAGTATGATTAATTTGCCAACTTCAATATTTGCAATTTATCTTAATGACCAACAGGTTTACCATAATCCTGTAACTCATAATCCTTAACATATTATCCAAATATTTGAGATATCCTTGCGGATCTATGAATGAGAATTCCATCATCTTGAGATTTAACATTAACATGTTTAATCCTCATCATGACATTTACTAGTGTATTTTTAGAAGATTATGTATCTTGTAATTTTATCTTTTCAAGATAAAACCTCCCACTTGCCTTTTTCAATTTATAGACTATCTATAAATACTTCGCAAGTAAAGCAACACTAAATTGTTCTCTTTTGAGACATTACAAATACATATTGACAGTTCCTTACATTAGTTTGTTAATTTCCTACTTCATAAGTTGTTTAACAAATTAAGAACTTCAATTTTAAGACTTAATGTGATTCATCACATTCCATAATAAATGGTGTCTTATTAATCTTCTAGGTTGGAGTCTTATTGAGTATATACAATCCATACTCAATTTTTTAACCTGGATAACATTTTGGAAGGAAAGAAGTTATAGTTATCTTTAATCAAACAATACCAATAAATTTTGATTCTCCTACCTGAACACACCACAAACTTGTGGTCCTTCATTAGAACTAATATTGTGAGACAATCTAACAATATGTAAGATAACATTATACTCCTTTTGGCTTACCTATTTACCAACTAAGTCAACTTAATGGTGAAATAGATTTTCAAGCCAATTGCATGCTTTATAACATAAGTACTTTTAACTAAGTCACTTCATGTCCATTTCTCAACAAGGAGACACGAACTATTATAATCCCACTATACGTCATAAATCATTGATCAACTCAATGACTTCTTGTATATGTCTTAATAAAGAAGACATAACAAATTAACGTCTTACTTTATATTATAATAAGTCTTGTAACAATTTAAAAGACTTCATATTTATAGCTTTACAATAAAGTATAAATATGTATAACTAAAGTAATCATGAACACCAGAATTTGGTTTCAATAGTAATTTCAAGTTAATTTATTACTTCATATATTTATGACATTCCGAGAATACATAAATATTTAAATTTGAAGTAGTATTAGATTACTTCATTTATTTATGTCATTTCAATAATACATAAATATTTAGTTTGAAGTAGTCTCATTATCATTTTGACACTTGTTCTAATAGGTATCTAATTTAGAAACAGTAATTATCCATGTACGGTCTCACGTAATCATGGAATTTCACCTTGTTATTGTAATCTAGTCAAGGTCTCACTTAAGCTAAATTTCAACAAGTGTTTCTTGAATTAGATGTGTATTAGTCATATTTAGAACGTTAGTTTCTTACCTTGCGGTCAAGACAGTCCTTTAAATCATATTCCTATGTGTTGTACCTTGCACACAATATAAGATTTCTCCCACTTGTGCATGGAACAACATCATGTATCAGATAAACAACACGTCACTCGTTTGTTTATGTGATTAATATGATTATTTCATAGATATTAGCATAATTAGTAGATATAGAACCCCATTGTCTAGTAAGAAAACGTACATGACTATCCTTAAAACCAAAAGTGTCTACAATTGGAAAGTAGTTATCTCAAGACATTCTAGAGATAATTTGGGTTACTACCAAGATGACAAAGCTTGTAGCTCCCACTGAATTATAGATCATTACAATAATTCACTATTCAGTGATTACAACAATGCTCCCACTGGATTTGACAACATTGTAAGTGTTTCATAACCAGTAAAAGCAAATAGTGTGCTATTAACTTTCCTACACCTTTGAGAAGACACATTCGTAACAGTTACTTAGGTATTAAAAATAAAAGGTGTATTCTACTATGTAAATGATGGACTATCCATCAATGCAATTAACTTGAAAATTGGGCATGCAATTTTCCTTAATATGTCTACCATCCGCACAATGATATGTAACATCTTTAAATGGTCAAAGCACAACAACTAGATAAATTATGCTAGTTTTCCTTTTACCAATTTTGCGGTAATTAGTTTAGCTTCTAATTTAATAACTCAGAAAATGTGCAATTTTCTTAACTATTAAAATTTGCTATGAGTTATTCCTTAGAATTTAGACAATTCTAATTTTCCTATCAAACCTTTCTCATTCATGAAAAAGAATAGAATTAAGTCTCACTCTTCTCTTATAGAAAGGAGACTGGGTTTATTCTTTTAGTAAAGTTGACTCTAGCCAAAACCCCTACGGGTGTAGATCAATTTACCAATAAAAGAACATCACACGTTTACGATTTAATGTTGCATTAATACATTTAAAAGAATTTACAAAAATCAATTTTAGTATTTTCGATAATACAATCTTTTCAAGAAAATAAAATACCCAAGGAAATATTCATATAACCATTGAATTTTCTTGAAAACTAGGATCCAAATTTCCATAGTTTCACTACATCAGTTGATCTGCTAGTAGTGAAAGTACAAAATATGGTAATCTGTCGAACAATAATCGTAAAACAATTTTCGACTCCTAGATCATTATGGGATTTACATTTGCCAAATAAAATTTGCAAAGTAAGCATGTTTCATCCCATCTCATGCCTTAAGTTTTTAGGTCTCACTAACAACTTAATTGAGTTGTCTAATTTAGAAACTGCAAATTCTCCATTACTGGTCTCACGCATAGTGAAAATTTACCTTGTCATTAAAATCTAGGTAAGATCTCACTTACGCTAAATAATAACTTCAAGTGTTTCTTATAATTAGATGGCATGGACTTAAATTTTAGGGTACTAATTTTGATGTGTCAATCAAAATATGTACGAAGAAGCATGCACACATCTTCGTATCATAAGTTTTCAAAACGTTTTTATTTACCAATTTAGGCTAAGATTTAAATCAACAAAGTTTTAATTGAGGTATTGGGTTCACCAATCAAAGAATTACCTATAATTATCGCCCACTATACCCTATAGCTTACTTGGTAGCTCCAATTAGACGCACAAAGGAGCGGAGAGACAAACGTCAGCACTAAATGCCAATTAAAAACGCGTCTCTTTCGGTTTGACAATTTAATGTCAATCCTCCTTATACCCCTCTTATAGTTTGTCAAAACTGGGTGAGCCGTTCACACTATTGGTACAAAACTCATCACTCAATTAAAAGTTTATGATTATAAGTCTTAAAAAAACATGTTATAAACTATAATATTGCTAGTCTCGCCTGGGAGCAAATTACCGTGCGAAGTGAACCACTGTCGGCACATAAGACTTTGCAATATATATAATTTATCACATCAAGTTTCATAGTTATTTAGTCAATTTATTTTCTATTCAAAAATTACCCTTTTTTGCTTACAATCTTGTCATACAATTTTAAACAAAAAAACAAGTAATTAATAAAAATAAATAACCAAATAAGTACACATAATCTTAACAATTAAATCATGTAGCCACATGCAAACTTGTTGATAAAATCCTAATAATAATCTATCTATGATTTTAATATGCATATATTTAACTAAGACTATCCCCTACAATGGTAGGTGAGCCACATGCATCGACGAATTGATTGCGTTAGTCTTAGCAAACATATACCAAATAGCACATAAATAGATTCATTAATTTAATTTAATTGAGGTCTTCCCCAATTTTAGATTTATCATAATTACATGTGAAAAAATAAACTTAACAATTAATCAAATCTAATCCATGATAAACATGCATGTTTCATCATGGATTCATGCAAGTCACAAGGAACGCAACCTTTACACACATAAACACGTTACAATTTTAGGGCTACAAAACTAATTTTTTAATTATAGGGCATCGCCCCCCCCCCCCTAAAAATTAGGGTTCGATTTTTTTAAAACCTAAAAATCTAGTAACATAAATCCTAATCCAAGATTCGATTTTTATGTGTTTCGGTAATTCAATTATATGTTAAAACAGCTCGTGATACCACTTTATAATTTAATAATCATGACTAACTCATATATTAATCTAATAAACATCTTACACATATGCGGAAGCGTTGGATCTAATTTTAACATATAAAAGATTAACCGAAAAATAAAGTAACGTACCTTTTTGATTCTAGCAAGAACAAGAATCAAACTTCAAATCTTCTTCTTTAATGTCAAGAATGGATTAACGAGATACCCCTTACCTTTTTGTATCTCAATCCAAGAATATCAACTATAATGAGTTGATACCACAAACTTGTACATACGTACTATAACCGAATTAATGAGATTGCTAGATCTTTAAACACAAATTAAACCAAACAAGTTTTGTTTATGAAAAATTTGGATCGACTAACCCAAAGGGTTATGGTTCGATCGGTTGGAATAAAGAAGAAGAGAAAACCAAAGATCTAGGGTTATAGCAAGTGCAAGAGTCAAGAAACAATAACCCTAGCCTTTGTATTTATAGGGTTAGAAATCTTGAAGAGCAAGTTTTGGCAATGGGTTGGGTTACAAGCCCATGGCAGATCGGTTCTAGACATCCCAAGGGATTCCGGAATCTTCTTGATCCTCTAATTTCATCTATAGTCCTTCCTTTATTCCCTAACGGTCGTTAGTCAATTCCCGTTAATTACTTAACGTCCGTTAGTCGTTATTTTGTGTTTAAATAATTAAATATATAACGGTTTATATATATTAATTATTATACATTAATTCCTCTTACGTAATGTGTGCAATCCCGTGGTCCCGAGTTCGATTCTAGACATACACACATTAATATATGTCCATTAATTAAAACTAACAGTAATGGTGTCTATATGCAGTTCAAATAGTAAAATGGATCATATATGTTCAAATTAGACACTCTCGACAACATATATAATCCATAGTTGGTTTTGAACTAGCACATCATGCACATGAAAAAATACCATAATTTGTATTCTTGTTTTTGCTATGAAGTTTGTTAAAGCTTAATATTGATTCTTTATCATACACACAATATTAGAATAGAAGAGAAAGAGATAGAGAGAGAGATGGAGATGGGATGGTAACTTCAAGAGATTAGATTGAGAAGAGGAAATGAGATACAATATGAGAATACCCTTGAAGCAACAACAATATGATTAAGATGGAGATGGTCACTTTCCTTTATCACACAACAACAATATGAGAATAATAGAAGAAAAGAAGAAAGATAGATGGAGATGGTCACTTCTAGAGATTAGATTAAGAGAGAAAGAATGATAGATACAAGATGAGAATACCCTTAGAAGAAACACCCTCCAAGTGAGGAGGGGATGGGTATTTATAGTTTTCTAGACTTGGGTGGGCTTGGGCTTGAGATGGGCTTATACAAGGATTACATGATCATAACATTTAACTAACAAGCTTAAGCCCAAGCCCGTTGATTAAAATAACTAACTCAAATAACGACACACTTAATTAAACTATTACAATGACAAATGACCATCACTTTAAAATAAATCCTAACAATCTCCCCCTAAGGGATGGTCATTCAAATGATGCTCCATGTGAGATGGTCTTTTGTCTTCAATGTCTTTGAGCTTTGAGTGTCGTTGTATAGCAGTCTTTGTTTTTGATTCCTTCATGCTATGTGATCTTCAAAGTATCGTCTTTGAGGTTGTTCTTGCCTTCGATCAGCATCTTCATGTGATTATGCGTCGTGTCCTCCAACATACTCATACATCTTGAACTTTATACTTATGCTAACAACCTCCCCTTTTCTTTCATCATTTGATATATGAACTTGTTCTTGACATCTTGATTAGCCTTTTGACTTTGTCGTTACACTCTGTCTTTAACTTGATTCTTTTGTCTTGAACTTTTACACTTGAGCTTTGTTGGATGATGAACTCAAATAAGTACATTTTATTACTATCATTTATCCTATTAATTTGACTTGTTTTACTATATTATGTATGAGGATTGATACTTAATCGTTTACTTTTGTAATTCTCAGGTAAAAAACAAGCATTTGGTGAAACTTAGCGATTTTGGACTAATTATGGAGCAAAACATGCAAGAAGTTAAGAGTCTACTGAAATGAAGAAGATCAAGACTAATCTGCTCCAGATGCGCCGCATCTCACTCATTACATACGGCGCATCTCTATTAAGATTCCACCAGATACGATCCAAGATACAAGAGGACATGCGCCGCATCTAATCATGGAGTTACGCCGCATCTTCTGGCGGTGTACGAATATTCCTGAATATTATAATCTTGGACCCCACGCGAAGTTAAGTCAATGCGCCGCATCTACTTAATAGATGCGCCGCATCTTCCCTCAGACAGAAACTATAAATACCCCAAGACCAGACGAATTTCGAGAGCAATATATATTAGATTCGAAGACCGAAGCAGCAGAACCCTAGGACGAATTCAGTCAAGGAGGCAGCACAAGACACACCAAACGAAGATACAAGAGCTGTAAGAAGGTGCTGCATGTGTTTAATTCATTAAGTAGTTTTGTTTTATTGTGTTAGCAAACTTTAATTCATCAGGATTGGTGGCTTGTGTAATGTGACAACGAAAGATTGCACTCCCTTTAATACTTGCTTTCCCATCAATTAAAGTTTATATGTTGATGTCTTTGGTTACTACTTATTAGTGCATTGATAACCTCTGTGTTTATTAGTGGCTTGCGGGCATTTGACTGCGGAAAATAATGTGGCTCCCACGGTTATTACTAAATTGATCACTTAGGAATAACTTTTAGACATAAGTAATCATTAAGGGTTTACTCGCCGATAAGAATAGGACCAACGAGAAAGGGTTAACTACATACACTTCATATAAAGCTATCAATAAAACAAGTGACAATCTACTTAATCATAAGGACAGCCCTCTTATTGTCTCGAGTATTTATCTGTGTACGTGTGTGCTACTTGCTGATTCGTGCCTATTGGTTTATTTTATTATTTAATTGCAAACAAATCGTGCCAGTCTCTCAGGCTGAAACCCCCTTGCGTTAGGATATTAAAATACTGATTAGAATAACGAGATAATACGTTCCACTCTTAGTGATCGACACTCTACTTACCATTATATTCATACTGACCGGGTACACTGCTCGTTAAGTGTGTGTGTTATTGATAAGTCGGCTAAATATAAATTTAAAACTTGAGTAGGCATTAAAACTGCTAAACCACAACGACACATCACGCGCATCAAGTTTTTGGCGCCGCTGCCGGGGAGTGAATTGTTATTATCTGTTAATTTGATTAGTATTTTAATTAGGTTTTTCTTTTTATTAGATTAATTGCATCATTGTATTATTTTGCATATTTGTTGTTTTGTGTGTTATTTGTTTGCCTTTATTTTTGTTTTTGTGTTTATTTTGTTTGTGTGTTTTTATTTGTTTTTATTTTTCGTATTTTTTCTGTTCTGCTATCGTTGTACTGTGCTAAATCAAACGATACGGCGCATCTGATCTCTCAGATACGGCGTATTGCGTTTAATTTTTTTTAAATACAACGCGTTTAATTAATTCGATACGACGCATCTTGTTGGGAATAAAATGATCAAAGTCAAAGAGCCTGCCAATGATGAGAAGAGCCTGCTAGTTGATTTTGTTGTGTACGAAGATGTTCTACCAGTACCTTCTGGGTAGAAGGTACTGCTAGCTAATGAAGAGCCTGCCAAGCTTATGTCAAGTCGATTAGATATTTTGTAATAGATATTTAGTTGAATTATTAGTCTTTGTACATTGTTATACGTTATGTAGAAGTAGAATAGTCTTCTGTGGTGACAGAAGAATATATCAGAGTGTACATGGGTAGTTGTATTTAATTGTAGGCGCCAATATAGTCAAAGTATAGTATTATATTCATCTACTTGAAAACATGTAATAAGATATCCTTATCTTATAAAAGGATATCTTAGTCACTTCTTCATGCACGCAATCTTTCACAACCAAAATAACCACAAACCAAACTATCTCTCAAGTAACTTAGTTACTTCGAATCACAAATCCTTTTGACAATCATAGATTCAAGATTACTTTGTAATCCCGGTGATACTTAGATCATCCGTATTATTTCATCAATAATATTGAATCGTTTTGTATTAACCTAAGTTGTGTTATTTGTTCATTGCATTCACTCATTTACTTAAACTCACCACCTTGTGTTCTTTTAAAGTGTGTTGTAGTAGATTCCGCATGCTAAACACATTCAATACATAAATATCTCTCAAACACATTACTAAGATTCATATCCCAAGTGTTTGAACTTCAAGAACAACAACAAAGCGTTCCACAAGTGGTATCAGAGCTAGGCTTGATATTTACTAATTTAAAAGAAAAATGGATGTTGAACATATTCAAACCAATGTTGCAGCTAAACTTCCATTACTCAAGCAAAATGAGTTTGAAATGTGGAGACTAAGGGTTGAACAATACTTTCAAGTGCAGGACTATGCACTTTGGGAGATCATTGAACAAGGCAATTCATTTAAACCCCAAATCACCACTACAACAGTAAATGATGCTCTTGTAACAAGAATACAAGATCAACCATCAAATGCAGATGAAAAAGTTCAGAAGAGAAATGATCTAAAGGCAAGGAGTATGTTACTGATGACTATTCCAAATGATCAACTTCTGATCTTCAACAAATACAAAGATGCCAAAACCCTTTTTGAAGCAATTGTGGCTAGGTTTGGTGGTAATGATGCTACCAAGAAAACACAGAAAACCCTTCTCAAACAACAATTTGAGAACTTCACAGCCACAACCAATGAGTCTTTGGACAGTATGTTCAATAGACTTCAGAAGCTTGCAAGTCAGTTAGCCATCCATGAAGTGATGATAACTCAAGAAGACCTAAACTCTAAATTTCTTAGAAGTTTACCTTCAGAATGGTCTATGCATGTCATTGTATGGAAGAACAAGTCAGATATTGACCAGATGAGTCTCAATGATCTCTACAACAATTTCAAAATAGTAGAGCATGAAGTAAAGAAGACTACTGGGTCAAGTTCTGGAAATATGGCTTTTGTTTCATCCCCAAGCATGTCAAAGGTTGATAATGAAGAACAAGGTAGCAGAGAAGAAGGTACTGCTAATACAACCTTTGGTACTACTAGTACTTCTGGTAGTACCAAATCCATATTAGATGAAACAATTGGGTGTGCTTTTCTTACATCTCAGCACAATGGGTCTGTATTATCATTTGAAGACCTTCAAGAGATTCATCCTGATGATCTTGAAGAAATGGACATAAAGTGGCAACTTTCACTTTTAAGCATTAGAGCCAAGAAGTTGATGATGAGGACTGGCAAGAAAATTCTGATAGATGGAAATGAGCCTGCTGGCTATGATAAGTCAAAGGTGGAGTGTTACAACTGCCACATGAAAGGTCACTACTCTAGAGAGTGTAGAAGACCTAAGAAGCAGGATGACAAGGGTAGAGGGTTTGACAACAGAAATAAAGGAAGCTTTGAGAAGAAAGGAAGCTTTGAAAGCAAGAGTAAGGTTGTTGAAATTGCAGAGCCAAAAGCAATGGTTGCTATTGATGGCATGGGTTTTGATTGGAGTTTCATGGGTGAAGATGAGTCAACTTCTGATGAATTGGCTTTGATGGCATTCTCCACCCCTGAGGTACAAATTATCAAATGTCCTAATAATTGTGAATCTCTTAAAGAATTAGAAATCATAAGTAAAGCTTATGATACAGAAGTATTAGAACACAGAAAAACCCAACAAACCTTATTTAACCATCAGTGTGGTATGTCCAAGCTAGAAAAACAAATCATTCACTATAGAGAAAATGAACTCACATTTTCTGATGCTAAAGGTGCTCTTAATAGACAAATATATTTGAAAGATACTGAAATAGAAATGTTAAGGACTGAGTGCACTAAAGTGACATTAGCTAGAGACAATATTCAACTGACTGTTACTAAATTGGAAAATGCTTCTGAGTGTACTAAGAGCATAGTAGAGAATCAGTTGAATAAGAAAATAAAATCAGGGATAGGATACAATGAATGTCCACCTCCTTATAGAGGAATTCCATGTCCTCAGGGTAGTGATCTTGCTGTATCAGGTTTACATGAATTTGTTAACAAACCATTGGATAAACCTGTAGTGATAAGTGGACCTTCTGAGAATGCTAAGAATGTTCCACTCTCTAAGGTGCTCACTGATAAGAGACCAGATGTCCTAATTATTGAGGATTGGGTATCTGATGATGATGAAGATCAGACTATTCCTATCAAAGGAATCAAAGTAGGACCAACCAGTCCTAAGAAAGTAGAAGTTAAAGCTAAGGCCAAAACTGTTTTGAAAACAGTTGAAAGTTGTAAAAATTGTAATAACAAACCTAGGGGAAGCCAAAGAAATTGGAACAACCTAAAGTCACAACAACTAGGTGATGACTTTGTTATGTTTAATAAGGCTTGTTATTATTGTGGTAGCTTTAATCATCTTCATGCTTATTGTAATAAATGGGTTTCTGGGAGTAAATCAAAAGCTAAAACAAATGTTACTCACCCCAGAAAAAGTTTTGTTAAGTCTAACACCACAAATGTTAAACATACTGTTAGACAACATAAGCCTGTTATTACAAAACCAACTGAAAAGGGTACAAGAAACACTTTCAAAAGTGTACCAAAAGTTGAGAAGAATCCTATTCAAAAGATAAATGTGGTCAAAACAAAAGTTTGGAGTCCAAAAACCAAAGGTCCTGCTAGACCAAAAGGTCCTGCTAGACCACATGGTACTGCCAAAATTGGTATTGCCAAAATTGGTACTGATAGACCAAAGACCACACAATGGATTAGAAGGGAAAGTGCTGTTAAGTCCTCAGCATGTTGGATTTGGAAACCAATCCAATCAAAAGGTGCATCAACAATCCTGAAAAGGTTTGACTTCATTGATGCAAGAGGCAAACCCAAGTCTGTCATGGCTTGGGTACCCCAAGGAAACTAATGTTTTTTTTTTTTTTTTTTTTTTTTTTTTTTTCATGTGCAGGAACATTCAACTGATTTTGAAGATCAAGGATATGTTGATAGTGGGTGTTCAAGGCACATGACAGGCAACATGTCATTCCTCTCAGATTTCAAAACATTTGATGGAGGATATGTTACCTTTGGGGGTGGAATAAAAGGAAAGATCACTGGTAAAGGTACTATCAAAACCAGTAAACTAGATTTTGAAAATGTGTATTTTGTGAAAGAACTTCAGTTTAATCTTCTTAGTGTCTCACAAATGTGTGACAAAAAGAACAATGTTCTATTTACTGACAATGGATGTATGGTTCTTTCTTCTGATTTTAAGATGCCTGATGAGAGTCAGATACTTCTTAAAATTCCAAAAAGGAACAATATGTATAGTGTCAATTTAAAGAACATTGATCCCAAGGAAGGTTTAACTTGTTTGGTAGCAAAAGCCTCATTGGATGAATCTATGTTTTGGCATAGAAGGCTTGGTCATGTAAACTTTAAAACAATAAACACTATTGCAAAATATGATTTAGTAAGAGGTTTACCCAAAAAGATTTTCCAAAACGACCAAACTTGTGTTGACTGTCTAAAAGGCAAACAACATAGAGCTTCTTGTAAGCCCAAGACCCAAAACTCTATTACTCAGGCTTTACATATGCTTCATATGGATCTCTTTGGTCCTACTAATGTGTGCAGCTTGAATGGAAAGAAATATTGTCTGGTTGTTACTGATGACTATAGCAGATTTTCATGGGTTTTCTTCTTAAGATCTAAACATGAAACTAGTGAGATACTTAAAACCTATATCACTGAGGTAGAAAACCAATCTGATAAGAAAGTCAAAATCATCAGGTGTGACAATGGGACAGAGTTCAAGAATAGAGTTATGGATGACTTTTGCAAGGAAAAAGGCATAAAAAGAGAGTTTAGTGTAGCTAGAACACCTCAGCAAAATGGAGTAGCAGAAAGAAAGAATAGAACACTTATAGAGGCTGCTAGAACTATGTTAGTAGACTCTAAGTTGCCTATTTCATTTTGGGCTGAAGCAGTTGGTACTGCTTGTTATGTACAAAACAGGGTTCTTGTGACAAAACCACATAGAAAAACACCTTATGAACTTTTCTTTGGTAGAAAACCATCTTTAAGTTTTATGAGACCTTTTGGTTGTCATGTCACTATTCTCAATACCAAAGATCATTTAGGCAAATTTGATGGAAAAGCAGATGTTGGCTTTTTGATAGGGTATTCCTTGCAGAGTAAGGCCTATAGAGTGTTTAACACTTGCACTAGGCTAGTAGAAGAAAATCTTCACATAGAGTTTCAAGAGAAACTAGCAAATGTGAAAGGAGTTGGACCAGATTGGATGTTTGATGTTGATAGGCTTTCAGAATCTATGAATTATGTGCCTGTTACAGGTACAAATGCTAATGAAAATGCAGTTTCTGAAGACAATGTTGACTCTCCTAAAAATCAAGATTACATCTGGATGCCAATTTGGAAAAGTATGGATCTATCTTCAAGTGAAGAAGGACCTTCAGACACAACAATTGAAGGCAATGAAGAAGATCAAGGAACTCAGAATCAAAAGAATCAAGAAAGTGGTGCTTATGACAATGGTACTGCCAGTTCTTCAGATGGTCCTGCTAGTACAAGTATTGGTACTGCTGAGCCATTGAATATTCAAATAGAAGATTCTTTTCAAGAAAAAGTTGGGATTAGCAATCTTCCAACTACATATGAAGTTCCTAAAACACCAAACACTAGAATTCTCAAAGATCACTCAACTGATGATGTGATTGGAAGCATGACTTCTGGTGTTAGAACAAGATCTCAAGTTGGTTTATCTCAAGTCTTATCTACAGATGAAGAAGGGTTTATCTCCTCTATGTATGAAGAAAAGAATAATGATAATTCCAATATATGCCTGTTTTCATGTTTTCTATCTCAGGCTGAACCCAAAAATATAAACAAAGCTTTAGATGATGCAAGTTGGGTGGAAGCTATGCAAGACGAGCTTCTCCAATTCAAGATTCAGAAGGTTTGGATATTGGTTGATTTGCCAAGAGGTCATAGGGCAATTGGAACCAAATGGGTGTTCAGAAACAAGAAAGATGAAAGGGGTATAGTGATCAGAAACAAGGCTAGATTGGTAGCACAAGGATATACTCAAGAGGAAGGGGTAGATTATGAAGAAGTGTTTGCTCCAGTTGCAAGACTTGAAGCAATTAGGCTTTTCTTAGCCTATGCTTCATTCATTGGCTTCACTGTCTATCAAATGGATGTTAAGAGTGCATTTTTGTATGGTGAAATTGAAGAACCAGTATATGTATCTCAACCTCCAGGCTTCATTGATGCTGAGTATCCAGATAAAGTTTACAAAGTTACCAAGGCTTTGTATGGCCTACACCAAGCTCCAAGGGCATGGTATGAAACATTGGCTTGTTTTCTACTAGAAAGTGGATTCCAAAGAGGCAGGATTGATCCAACTTTGTTCATCAAAAGGACAAAGAAAGACATCTTGTTAGTGCAGATTTATGTTGATGACATAATCTTTGGATCAACAAACCAAGACTTGTGTGTAGAATTTGAAAAACTTATGCACAGTAAGTTTGAAATGAGTTCCATGGGGGAACTTACTTTCTTTTTAGGTCTCCAAGTGAAACAATCCAAAGAAGGCATATTTATCAGCCAAGATAAATATGTAGCAGAGATCTTAAGAAAATTTAATTTTGCTGATTCTAAGGTTGCAAGTACACCAATGGATCCAGACAAAGGGCTACTCAAGGATGCTGAAGGAGAAGATATGGATTTGCACAATTATAGATCTATGATTGGGTCCTTGATGTATCTTACATCATCAAGACCAGATATCATGTTCTCAGTATGTGTATGTGCAAGGTTTCAAATACATCCCAAAATCTCTCATCTCACAGCAGTCAAAAGAATCTTTAGATATCTTAAAGGTCAACCTAGGTTGGGTCTTTGGTATCCAAGGGAATCATCTTTTGAATTGATGGCTTATTCGGATAGTGACTATGCTGGTGCAACACTAGACAGAAAATCCACAACTGGTGGATGTCAATTTCTTGGTTGCAGACTTATCTCTTGGCAATGCAAGAAACAAACAATGGTGGCCAATTCTACAACTGAAGCAGAATATGTTGCTGGTGCAAGTTGTTGTGGGCAAGTTCTTTGGATCCAAAATCAACTGCTTGACTATGGGTACAATTTTCTTAACACCATTATTTATATTGACAATAGTAGTACTATTTGCATCATTAAAAACCCAGTTCAACACTCAAAAACAAAACATATTGAAATCAGACACCATTTCATAAGGGATTGCAATGAGAAGAGGTTAATTCAAGTAGTTAAAATTGATTCTGAAAAGAATTATGCAGACCTTCTCACCAAAGCTTTTGATTTAGGTAGATTCAAATATCTTGTAGGAGGTATTGGAATGATAAATCTTTGAAAAACATGTGTTTTTGTTCATAAAATTAACTGGTATTGGATTTTAAACATGGTACTGCTAGTTAGTCAAAAGGTCCTGTTAGTTCATAATTGGTCCTGCTGATACAAAATTGCTATGTTTTGTTCATATAAATGCTTGAATGTTTACAATTATATAGATCAAATGTTCTACACTTTGTTCTTTTGGTTTGCAACTAACATATTTCAGGTTGATAACAAAACAAGAGTTCTTTCAATCAAAAGGGGCAACAAAAGTTATATTCATTTCAGGAGAAATAACAATCTCAGGGGAGGAATTAATAGCCCAAAATGGAAGAAAGACAAATTTATGAAAGAAAAGACAAGAGCATACAAGATGATGCAGAGTTGAAATAGAGAGAGTTAGATCATATATCTAGAAGGGATGAAGCATTTCTCAAAGGAGAAAGTTCTATCTAGATCAAACTAAGAAAAGTTTCAACTCAAAGGCATGACATTAGATGATTTCACTTGTTGAACTAATCATCCAAGATACACAGCATCATTGCCTTTCTAAATTTCCTCCATCCAAGGAAATTGCACCATCTTTGGGCCATCATGGCTTTTGGTATTCAGCTCACCAAGTTTTCACAAACTTAAGAGTTGGCTAGTCCTTAAGCAAACGGCTTTTGGTAAAGACAAATCAAATCCGTTGATGGTTGATAGTTTACCAAAAACTATATGGTTGTTAACTAACCATACTTAATTGTAAATAGTTAGCTAGTCCTTAAGCAAACGGCTTTTGGTAAAGACAACTCAAATCCGTTGATAGCTGGTAGTTTGCTAAAAACTATAAGGGATTTTTATAAAACTTTCAAAGGTACTGGTAGTTCAAAATTTGTACTGCTAGTATAAAAAGGTACTGCTAAATAGCCGTTGAGCCTGTCAGAAAAAGTTTTAGCCATTAGGCCTGGTAGTTAAAATTAGCCGTTGGGGTAGTTATGTAATTCACTGATGATTATATTATATTATATTTTACATATAAAAGATCTTTTTAACCGCCTTTTCATTTACTTATTTTAATCTTTCTTATTGTCGGTTAAAAGTAATTCTCTCATATCTTCTTTCATCAGTCACTATCATAATTCACATACACCTTTCATCTTCTACCAGTACTACCAACAAATCCCACCAACATATTAAAAATTTTCATTATGGCTTCCACAGTTGTTCTAGATTTTGTCCAACGTCACAATCAGTTAGCATTTTTGGAAAAGTCAGAGGATAATGCCTCATTTCATCAAGTAGTGGACTTTTTAAACAACTCCTACATCAGGTTTGCTTTGCTAGTCAATCCCACTATTTATGAAAATCAAATTTTACAATTTTGGCAATCTGCTAAAATTAAAACTTCTGAAAATGGGGAACAAAGAATAAAAGCCAAAGTGGATGGTAAACATTTGACTCTTACTGAGTCATCCTTAAGAAGGCATCTTCATTTGGATGATTCTGATGGTATTAGTCAGTTACCAGATACTGAAATTTTTGAAAATTTAACAAGAATGGGGTATCATGCTGAGTCCAACAAACTCACTTTTCTGAAAAAGCATCTTACTCCGCAATGGAGATTTTTGATTCACACAATCCTTCACTGTTTGAGCCAGAAGAAAACCTCTTGGGAGCAATTTAGTGGAAACATGGCTTCTGCTCTCATTTGCTTAGCTACAAACAGAAAATACAATTTTTCTAAATATATTTTTGAAGGATTGATAAACAATGTGAAAAGTAAAACAAAGTTTTTGATGTATCCAAGATTTATTGGTTGCATCATTGGAAAATTACAACATGTGTTGCTTCCCACAGACTCAGTTTATGAAACACCAAAACTTTCTCACAAAGTATTTTCAAATATGAGAATTGGTTTTAGAGGGGAGGAAGTTCCACTTTTTGATGAAATGGTACCACAACATCCAGAAGAACCCACACCATCTGCTGATACACCATCATCTAGTTCTTCACATGGTTTCATTTCACAAACACATCAAAAATCACCAACACCATCTCCAGTACCATCAGCAACACCACCACCATCCCCACATCATATATCACAAACCCAATCACCTCAGACAATGCAGGAGTTGAAAGACAAGGTGAAGTTCTTAGAGAATGCTCTTAAAAGTCAAAATGAAAGGTTTTCTCAGATCAACATCAAATTGGTCAAGGGGGTTAAGAGATTGGAGGGTGAAGTGAAGAAGTTAAAAGGTAAAAAGTCTGCAAAGGTTGTTTTATCTAGTTCTTCACAGTCAGATGCTGATAGGATAGATCACTCTTCCAAAAAGGGGAGGAAGGATAGGTCTGAAGATGAGGAAGAAGAGGAGGAACAGGCTCAATTTGAATTCCATGATGGAACTCAAGTTTATGATGAAGAGCCTGTTGGAGCAGGGCAAGAGCCTGTTGGAGCAGGGCAAGAGCCTGCTAGGAGAGAAAGGCTATTGGCTATGGGGTATAAAGGGTCTGCTGAGAGAGTGTACAAGAGAAAGAGAGTTTTAATTGCTGATGAGCAATCTTCTGCTCCATCACAAGATTCACCTCCAAAAGATAAGGGCAAAGGTATTCTGATTGAAGATGAGCCAAAGTCCAAGAAGTTGAAAAGAACTCAGCAAATTCAGATGGCTTTAGGAGAAGAAGAGGCCAAGAGGGTTCATGAAGAAGAGCTAAAAGCACTTGAAGCTTCAAGAATGCTTGAAGTAATGAAAGAGCAGAAAGATGCTGAAGATGCTGCTCAAGCTCTTATTGATTCTCAAGCTGCACAAATATTTGATGCACAACTACAATGGATTATCTCTATTGATCCAATTGTAAGAGGTCAAGCCTCTGTGTATATGGATGATGAGTCTCTAAGTGTAGAAGAAAAGACAGCCAAGCTTGAAGAATTCATCACCAAAAAGTATAGAGAAGAAGCCTTAAATGATGTATTTCAGCAGATCATGCAGTATAAGGAGAAAGGGTTTAAATTGCCACATGATCAGAAAGAGCAGATGAAGTTCTTCAAGTTATATCTGAAAAGGTCAGCAAATTGGAAGGATCATCAACTCAAAAGAAAATCATTTGAAGAGTTGCAGCATCTATACATTGAAGCATACAAAAAGAACCACTGCACTCCTCCTGAACACACACAAGAAAGGTCTTCAAAGAAGAAGGAAGATGCTCAGATGAAAGAAGTAGCAAAATTGGACACAGAGCAAGTAAGTAAAATGTTGATAACTTTACCTACTATCATACATGCTGATCCAATTAGGTCTAGACACCCTATAATTGATTGGGAAATACACCATGATAGATTTGGTAAGTCATGGAAAGTATCAAGGGTTGGGGGACAGTCTGCTATCTTCAAGAATTTTGAAAATTTAGTTAGAGCATCTGATAGAGCAGATTTGGAAGAATTGTGGAATCTAGTGCAGATTAGGCTAGCCACAAATTCTAGCAATGATGTTAAGGAACAGGAATTATGGGTTGAATTCAATAGGATGTTTGATCCTGATCCCAAAGATGATTATTGGAAGTTTCCATATTATGATCCATCTACAACCTGGGAATTCCTAAGTCATTGCAGTGTTCATCATTTGTACACATCAAGTGGGATTGAACTCTTTATGTTGGCTGAGAAAGAGTATCCACTTAGTTATGAAGTGCTCTCAACTATGATCTCCAAGAGGTTAAGGTGTGACAAAGATGATGAAAACTCAGAAATTGTTCAAGGTTTGCTAAGGAGCATATTTGAACAATGTGAAAGAAAAAGGAAGGATAGAAAGTAAGGTTTTTGGAAGAGTTCTCAAATCCTCAAGGTATGTATTTTATTCATCAGAAACTTGTGTATTTTAATGGAAATAACAAGTTTAGGGGAGGATTGTTGGGAATAAAATGATCAAAGTCAAAGAGCCTGCCAATGATGAGAAGAGCCTGCTAGTTGATTTTGTTGTGTACGAAGATGTTCTACCAGTACCTTCTGGGTAGAAGGTACTGCTAGCTAATGAAGAGCCTGCCAAGCTTATGTCAAGTCGATTAGATATTTTGTAATAGATATTTAGTTGAATTATTAGTCTTTGTACATTGTTATACGTTATGTAGAAGTAGAATAGTCTTCTGTGGTGACAGAAGAATATATCAGAGTGTACATGGGTAGTTGTATTTAATTGTAGGCGCCAATATAGTCAAAGTATAGTATTATATTCATCTACTTGACAACATGTAATAAGATATCCTTATCTTATAAAAGGATATCTTAGTCACTTCTTCATGCACGCAATCTTTCACAACCAAAATAACCACAAACCAAACTATCTCTCAAGTAACTTAGTTACTTCGAATCACAAATCCTTTTGACAATCATAGATTCAAGATTACTTTGTAATCCCGGTGATACTTAGATCATCCGTATTATTTCATCAATAATATTGAATCGTTTTGTATTAACCTAAGTTGTGTTATTTGTTCATTGCATTCACTCATTTACTTAAACTCACCACCTTGTGTTCTTTTAAAGTGTGTTGTAGTAGATTCCGCATGCTAAACACATTCAATACATAAATATCTCTCAAACACATTACTAAGATTCATATCCCAAGTGTTTGAACTTCAAGAACAACAACAAAGCGTTCCACACATCTTTTCCCCAAGATACGGCGTATCTGTTTTTAATAAGAAAATTTTTTTTAAGCGATAAAGTAATACGACGCATCTGCTTTAGCAGATACGGCGTATCTATTATTTTAATTAAAAACAGTTTTCGAATTATTAAGCAGATACGGCGTATCGATTTTTATCGATACGGCGCATCTTCTGATAATCAAAAATTTTATATTTTGAAGCGTAACGAAGTAACGGCGTATTAGTTTTTGCTGATACGGCGCATTAAATTTTTTATAAGTATAACTAATTTTTGATTATTTAAACATACGGCGCATTTGATTTATCGAGCGCGGCGTATTGCTTTTCTGAATAAAAGTTTGACTTATTTTTAACGTATTAAGATACGGCGTATCCCATTTATAGGATACGGCGCATCAACAGCAGATATCAGAAGCTTTTATTTTACTTTGATCGTTTCACCCTTCTTTTGCACGAGTAAGTTTTATTTCAGGAAGATGGACGATCCGGATATTACAATGGAAGAATATATCAAGCTTATAAAGGAAAGAACCTTGAGCAATAATCAGGTGTGTGATTTGAAAAGAACAAGAAATGGTACACAAGTCATTGAGACGAAAGAAATCACTATGGAAGAATACTTGTTGCTGGAAAAGGTTAAGTCAAAGAAAGAAAGAAATGGGTTGCCGTTTCGACATACTTGGACTATATCAGATGATAATGATGAAGAAGTGTCCCATGTATTTAATATGAAACAAATTCCTGCAATTGTTCTCGATGGTTCTTTTTCTCCGGAAATTGTACAAGATGATGTGTATACGGAACCTTACGTTGAAGAATATTCTGCAATCGTATTACCACCATTAGACAATCCATCGGATGAAGATGAAAAGTATTCTAATTTTGACTTCGAACCATTTGACGCCATAGTTTATGATGACATACCTCAACCAGATTTCGACCCAACGAGGGATTTTGAAGAAATCTGGGATTACTTATTTAAAAATGAAATACGGGACGATGCTGAAATTGAAAGACCACTAGTTGAAGATGGAGATTCACATGACGAATTGGAGTCACTTACAACACAAAGTGGTACAAATTTATTTAATATTATTAATCCCGTTACTTATAATCTTGCTAGTTTTCCTGAACAGGTTGCAAAACAAAAAGATGACGAGGTGAAATTTATTACACTACCTATTGAAGCACCTGTGATCAACCCGTATTTGGTGGAGCTCGAAGAAGAATTTGGTGATGAGCTCTTAAACATTGCTATGATTGATGAAGATGATGGTCTCGACCCTATGAAGGTTATTGAGGAACTCGAACTTTTACTTGCTAAAGACCCTTTCTCATCTTCTGCGGAAGTCAAGGGACGCCTTACTACCAAAGAGACTAACCAAGAAGAAAGGAGACTCATTTTTCCTCAACATACTACTCTTTCAGATGAAGTGGTCGAGTCATCCAATTTATCAACCAAACCGGGTAAGGATAGGAAAGATATACATATATTGCCAAGGTATGATCTTTATGTATTTCTTCCATCTTTAATAGCAAATTTACATTCTTTTCGTGTTTATTGCTATTATCACCCGCACTTGATCCCAAGTGGGGGGAACAACACCCTATTACACAGTAAATAAGGGTGGAGTCAGGCTCGTGACTCGAACAAAAACAAGCGCTTCGTGGGAGGCAACCCATGCTTATCTTTTATTTTATTTTATTTTGTGTCGAGTCAGTCAGGCCCGCATGAGGATACGGCGCATCTCAATCCTGAGATGCGACGCATCTCCTGCAATGGTCATATCCTATTTTAATTTTTCTGCATTTTTATTTTCGACCTTAAAACTATTTATCAGTTTATTTTAATGCGGCGCATCCCTGGTTAAGGATGCGGCGCATCTTTATTCTGATCCGTATTAATTCCAGGCTCGATACGGCGTATCTTCTTCCATAAGATACGGCGCATCGACTGACCTGATGATTTTCAGTTTTAATTTTTAAGTTTTATTTTTCCTAACTACTAATGTATTGTGCAAGTTTGAACCTTTCTTATCTTAGGTGTGTTTTAAAGTGTTGGTGGTATTATAGTTTTCTGGATTTCCTGTGGATACATCAAGTATGAAGCTTTAACGTTCTCATCCACAAGAAAGATGATTTTTGCTCTTATCAAATGGAGGATCATACCGAGCAAATCTCAGGGGAGTTTTCCTGTTCTAATTCTTTTATTTTCCAGTTTTTAACCTTTTATACAAACAACGAGGACGTTGTTTAACTTAAGTGGGGGGATTGGAGAATTAGAACACTTAACAATTACTTGTCCTAAACTTTTTCAAAAATTATGCTTAAAATGTGCTTAATATATCAAACTTAAAAATTTTTAGCATGTTTTTGTTTAAGATCTAAGTTGCATAGCTGCACACATGACGTTATTTTCAAAAATTGTGATTTTTCAAAATTCACAAATCTATGAGTGTGCCGGTGACTTGTAAACTTTAGAACTTGGCTTGTATACTATTCGAGACCACCATAATAAGTATTATATTTATATAATTGGAATGACTTGTCTAAATTGGTAAAATTCTAGGATTACACCCAAATAGCCTATTATAGGTTATGTGTTATTAACTAACTACACTGGTTAGTTAACCCCCGTATAAACCCTTTTGTTACTCTCATTTTTAGAGTAAGATACCCCTAGAAAAACACTCAGAGCCATTCCTTTCGTTTCTTACACCTATGTTTAAAATGTTTCGTTACACCCTTACACCTTAGCCTACCCTGTAGATTAGAATCCGTGGTTGGTTAACTGCTATAGGCAAAGTGTGTTTCCTTACATTACCTGTGTTCGCGTGCGTAATTCATTATCTATGGTTAGGTCGGGAAATTGCACAATGCAATTGGAGTGAAAGTAAATATTGTATATCTTTGAGTTTATTTTTCGTGTGTTTACTACTTTCACTATTATCGTTATTTCTGAAGTATGAAAAGTATGGAAAAATTATCCAGAATTATCATTATAGTGATGTGGTGAAATTTTACACATCTATGTCTATGTTTGAAAAAAAAAAAAAAAAAAAAAAAAAAAAAAAAAAAAAAAAAAAAAAAAATCGAAAAAATAAGAAAAGAAAAAGAAAGAAAGAAAAGTTGGAAGTTTGTTTTAACCGACTTATGTAAAGTTATGTAAGTGGTCGATATCACCACTATTTGTTATACTATATCTATGGATTGAATGGGAATTGGCAGTTATGGGAACGCCAATTAAGGTTTATTCTTTGATTAAGATCTTGTTGAGTATAATTCGTGTCTACCTAAAGCGTGTGTTTCAAGTGTTAAAGCGTGAGTTATTCGATGATATGAGTCTTATTCATGGGATGGTTGGGATAGTGATTAACCACACTTAGGATTTTAATTTATTTGTTTTGTTTATTTTTCATTTTACACCAATTTATATCCCAAATATTATCCATACCCTTTATTATTCTTTATCCAACCAAACCTTTGATTTATTGAGATTAGGGATTTGAGCAATCTTAAGCATCGTAGTCGTGGATTCGGCTATGTATTTATGATTTTGTCGCCCTTTTTGATATATTATTATTGGTGAAGTTTGGACCTATCTTTAGCCTATTCGAGTTAAGGATTTGAGCAATTGCAAGTATCGTGTTCGTGGATTCGATCATGTATTTGTGATTTTGTCGCCTTTTCTGGAATTTGAGATCGATAGTGAAAGAAAATAATTAACCCTTAAGCCTGCAAACCCTTTTTACCGCTTTAGACTTGTTATTCCTTAGCTTTAGTGGAGGAGATGTGTATACTTGCCAAGCTTATGATAGAATATTCGTCACGACTGGACAGTTAAACGATTAGATTTGCTTTTATCAACTTATTTTACTTTACTTCTAATTCGTTAAGTGTTTAGTTGTGTGATTATGAAATAAACGAATACATGCTTAAATATAAAAATAAATCCTAACATCTTTTAGGATACATTTTCATAAGAGAAATTCTAAGGTTTACTTGGGGACAAGTAAAATTCAAGTGGGGGGATATTTGATGAACTCAAATAAGTACATTTTATTACTATCATTTATCCTATTAATTTGACTTGTTTTACTATATTATGTATGAGGATTGATACTTAATCGTTTACTTTTGTAATTCTCAGGTAAAAAACAAGCATTTGGTGAAACTTAGCGATTTTGGACTAATTATGGAGCAAAACATGCAAGAAGTTAAGAGTCTACTGAAATGAAGAAGATCAAGACTAATCTGCTCCAGATGCGCCGCATCTCACTCATTACATACGGCGCATCTCTATTAAGATTCCACCAGATACGATCCAAGATACAAGAGGACATGCGCCGCATCTAATCATGGAGTTACGCCGCATCTTCTGGCGGTGTACGAATATTCCTGAATATTATAATCTTGGACCCCACGCGAAGTTAAGTCAATGCGCCGCATCTACTTAATAGATGCGCCGCATCTTCCCTCAGACAGAAACTATAAATACCCCAAGACCAGACGAATTTCGAGAGCAATATATATTAGATTCGAAGACCGAAGCAGCAGAACCCTAGGACGAATTCAGTCAAGGAGGCAGCACAAGACACACCAAACGAAGATACAAGAGCTGTAAGAAGGTGCTGCATGTGTTTAATTCATTAAGTAGTTTTGTTTTATTGTGTTAGCAAACTTTAATTCATCAGGATTGGTGGCTTGTGTAATGTGACAACGAAAGATTGCACTCCCTTTAATACTTGCTTTCCCATCAATTAAAGTTTATATGTTGATGTCTTTGGTTACTACTTATTAGTGCATTGATAACCTCTGTGTTTATTAGTGGCTTGCGGGCATTTGACTGCGGAAAATAATGTGGCTCCCACGGTTATTACTAAATTGATCACTTAGGAATAACTTTTAGACATAAGTAATCATTAAGGGTTTACTCGCCGATAAGAATAGGACCAACGAGAAAGGGTTAACTACATACACTTCATATAAAGCTATCAATAAAACAAGTGACAATCTACTTAATCATAAGGACAGCCCTCTTATTGTCTCGAGTATTTATCTGTGTACGTGTGTGCTACTTGCTGATTCGTGCCTATTGGTTTATTTTATTATTTAATTGCAAACAAATCGTGCCAGTCTCTCAGGCTGAAACCCCCTTGCGTTAGGATATTAAAATACTGATTAGAATAACGAGATAATACGTTCCACTCTTAGTGATCGACACTCTACTTACCATTATATTCATACTGACCGGGTACACTGCTCGTTAAGTGTGTGTGTTATTGATAAGTCGGCTAAATATAAATTTAAAACTTGAGTAGGCATTAAAATTGCTAAACCACAACGACACATCACGCGCATCATTGGAGATGTTCTTCATAAGTATGAGTATGCTGAGGTGAAGATGATTGATGTATGTGGTGATGGTTAATGGATGTTTATGGGTAGCTGCATAAAACTGTTAGTAATAATCATCCAGCGCTTACAGATTTGAACTTCGAGATTGTCAACAGCATAGTGTGAAGACTTTCTCTAATCCAAACCCAGGCCGTTCTGAACCGGATACCCCCAAGAGGGCTTACACGGACACACCGAAGTGCACCCACGATTAAGTGAGTCGCTGGAGATCACCCCACTACTGTAGACCGTTTGAAGCATAGTAACCATCATGATATAAGTGGCAAGATCCTTGGATCTCATTAAGACTCTTACAACTTGTGTCCTTTTTGGCGAACACAAGTGTATCAAATGGAAGTGTTCCTAACGAGATATTTTGATGAATCTCATGGCTCTAGACTCTATTGTGCGTTTTGGTTTTTAGTCGTCGGAGGCATGGAGCAGAGTGCCACCTTTTCAATATCAACACATCTCGGAATGAGAGGCCGATAGATTATGTAGTGTTCTCCATGAGAAATGAAACAAATATCTTTTAAGCGATACCTGAGTGGCTAGGAGGGGTGGTGCAGCGCGTCACTGGGTCCATGACGTCTTGTCTTCAATATCAGTATCACCTTAGTGAATACCAACAGCTGATGTATTGACCCGGTTTCTGCCCTATGTTTTCATGGAGGGCTATTTCTTTTCACCTTACATTAAACTTTTCTTTTTCATTCTTCAACCCCTTCTTACTCCTTTCTCATTTACTCTTTTTTTCAATCATACCTAAGGACTTCTAATTCTAAACTATTGGAATTGTCCTTGGGTAGATCCCTCCGGCTCTGGCGGATCATAGGACATAACCTAACCATAATCACCTTATAACTTCATGATTATCCTAGATTAGTTGATCACATTCCATAAACCTTTTGAAAATCTCTCAAAGTGTTTATGAATAAAAGCACATTTAGATAACACTTTGAGAGTTTTGCATTTTTGAAATACTACCCCTTCACATGTGCTCATGAGATTTAAGAAAGAATTGCACATGTTGGGTAGAGTTCGCACATTTGAAATGATCGATTTTCATTGAACATGACCTTCGCGAGACACGTTTACATCACTAGATGGACTAGCTTGAAATTATTACCCGTCCCGGTCATATTCATTGATTATCTCTCGAATTGGTACATTCTACTCAGACAAGTCCTTTGCGAGACACGCTTACATCACTGGAAAATCAGCTTGAAATTATTACCCGTCCAGGACAAGTCTTTTCGATAACGGACATTTAGATTTCGTCAATTCGAGGGTTAGAACTGAGTCTGTCTGGTGAGCATACTTTGAGATTCCACGAACTTTAAACCTTTTGATCACATTTTAATCACGTCTTCTCCCCCTCAAAAATAGCATGAATTGATATTTTTGATATCAACTGATTAAAATGAAACCTTTTGGAGAGAACGACAGATTTAATTTAGCATGTATTTGGAACATTTTGTTTTTCTACTCACCCTTAAACAAAGCATATGGTTAAACATTTTAGTTTAAAAGCAGTTTTAAGGGTTTAGGAGGGAGTTATCTTGAGCATTTTATGAAAGATTTGGAAAAATCTTATTGAAAAATCTTGAAGGAAATGTGCTTAAGATAGAGATGATTTTGAAAATCTTTGAAGATATGGTAGGGGAAGTATCTTCATTTGTTTTTAGGATAAGTGTTTGAAAAAGAGATTGGTTTTGCACAACACTTTCCTTTATTTGAAGATCGGGTTGTAAGCTGAAATACTTACAAGCCATTTGAGATATTTAGGATAAGTGCTTTGAAAGATTTTGAATAAGCACTTTCCTTTCATTGAGGCGCGGGTCCTAATCCGATATGATTAGAAGCCATTGGGTTTTTAGGATAAGTGCGTTGAAAGATTTTGAATAAGCACTTTCCTTTCTTTGAAGCGCGGGTCCTAATCCGATATGATTAGAAGCCATTGAGATTTTTAGGATAAGTGCTCGAAAAAATATTTAAAATTTATTTTGATTGAGCACTTTCCTTTCTTTGAAGCTCGGGTCCGAAACTGAATTGTTTCGAAGCCATTTTGAGAAGAAATTTAGAGAAACGACATGTTTTGAAAACATTTAAATGAACTCTCGCTCAAGCATCTGTACATGCCCGTATCATTGTTGAATGACATTTCTAGGTACGTACAGAATATCGATTATACGAGAGACATGCCGGAGAAGAATATTTTTGAATTTTATATTTTATATTGTTTTTGTCTTTTTGGAAATTTTCTATTTTTATATTTTGCTTTTGTTGGTTTTTCAAATTTTGTATTTTGTTTTTGATTTTTTCTAAAAAAATGTATTCACAAAGAAGAATTAAGTATTAACAAGTAGAAGTGGAGTTAAGAGAGGAATAAGACCAGGATTTCCAAATGCGATGTTGGCATAGAGTTCTTCTTTTCCACATTGGTTGTATGAACCATCTGCACTTTCACAAGTTCCTGCATTCACAAAATCCACAAAAGAAGAATATGCACAAATAGTAGTGTTAGCAGCACATGAATCATCACTCTGAGGGTGTTCACTATCAATGGTTGTAGTGGTTTCTTCATCCTTATCCTGATGATTTTCACTACTACTTGTTGTGGTGCGACTATTAAGAATCTTTCCTGTGGGAATCCATCTAAGACCGACTGTTTTAAAAACTTTTCCCGTGGGAATCCACCTAAGGCAGGATCTAGGAGTTGTTTCCTTTTCAGATACAGCGGAAGTCTCATTTTGAGAAAAACTACGTCCTGTAGGGATCCACTTGGTAGAATTCTTAGCTTTTTGCTTCTTATCAACGGGTGTGTTTCTATTTGGTGTCTTAGAGGATTGTGCCTTAGCACGCAAATTTGCTTTCTTGATATACTGTGCCACACATGCATCATGATTAGCTGAAAAGACACATTTTTGACATGTAGGACAGACAAATTCAACATTCTTGTTCAAAACAGCAACCCTAACTTTGTCACTACAGTCATTTGAAGCTTGTTTTCTGTTCGAAGAGGAATTCTTAGTGTTGCATTCTACTTGTTTAACATTTTCTTTTTCGCAACTACTCTTAGATGCAGGCCAATCCCTAGTCTTTTGTTGAGAGTTCCTAGGTAGTGGTTTACAACTACTAGCAGTGCCTTGTAATGTTGTAGAATTCATCACCGTAGACGGTGTTCCTAAAATTCCATCTTTTCGAATCTGTGCCTTTTTCCTAGCTTTTTCTAGATAGGAATTGTGGACCATGTTGTTTGAACCGACAGATTCTTTAACAGTATTTGTGGTCACATTTGGTGAGCTATTCCTGGGGGAACACACATTAGGATTCAACTTGTTGTCCTTTGAATTTGTAGTAGCATTCCTAGACTCTTTTGGATTATCTTTTGCACTTTTGTCTAACGCCCTATGTGTATGAGATGTAGAGGCAGACACAGTAGGGGGACTAATCCTATCAAGATCAGGTGCTATCACATTTGAGTTTTTGACAACAGCTTTTCCTTTTCCTTTCTCGTTTTCCTTAGGCAAGGGTGTGGAAATGGACATTTTTGGTCTAGCAGACTTATTTTCCTCACCCTTTCCTTTTTAACTATCAAGCTGAGACTTCAAAAGATCAATTTGTTCTTGCATGTTTTTGTAAGAACGCTCATACGACAATTTGTCATACTTGCATTCTTCTTTTTTCTGATCAAGTTGTTTAAAATATGTTACATTTTGTTTTTCAAGCTTAATAAGCACCTTTTCATATTTTGAAACAATTTCGGACGTCTCAGCTCGAAGTCTTTCATCATCTTCGACAGAATACATTTGATAAATAATGGACATAATATCAGTCGAGAGAGCTTCTTTAGAGAGTGCGTCATTTTGTTTTTCCAAAACTTTGATTTTTTCAATGTTTTCATTAGCTTCAAGTACCAAGGATGTGTGGTCCTTGACAAATTCAGTTACTTCTTTGATAATTGCGTTCTCAACATGAATTGCTCTTGCATGTATGCCAGATAAAATGGGAGTAATCTCTGTTTCGAACATCTTTTTCTGTTCAGTTTGAAAACTTGAAAACCAATCGTTGATTTTAGTATTAGTTTTGGTTGCCACAACATCTTGAAGCATTTCAACTCTCCTTTTAAGATCGGCTAAAAGTATTCTAGCTTCACTTGCGGAAGTGTCGGTAGAGTACATTTGTTCGATGTTAGAAAGGTGTTTTGAAACAACTTTGAATTTTGAGGCAGCCACTGGTTTTTTGAAAAACAAAGGTGACTCCTTTTTAACAAGATGAACACCAGCAAGTTTGTTTGCTTCATTATAATCAATCGGTTTGATTTCTCTATTCAATTGTCTCATTTTGTTTCGACTCTCTTTCGTAAGCTCAATCGTTTCATGCGAATCATAACAAGCAGGTGGATCATGCACATCATTTATAAGATTACCATTAAATAGCACATTCTGTTTTTGCTGAGCTTTCTTGAGATAACAAGGGTTTTCACAACCGAGAGCCATTTTCTTTCTTGTATATAAAATCGGGTTTTTGTCGTTAATTAACATATTAATCGTTTGAGTTGAATGACCCGTTTTTACAAGCAATTCTTCCAACTTTTTAATAGTTTCCTGTTTATCAAGAACTTCATCAAGAAGTTCGTCTTCTCGTTTTGAAAACTTTGTATGCAACTCCTTCTTCTCTTTTTCAAGATCAGAACAAGTTGATTTTTGTTTAGAAAGTTGGTTGGTTAAATCAGAAATTTCTGCTTTTAAGGATTTAATTTGCATGTTCAGTCTAACATCAAGAGTGTCGTATTTGATTTGCAAATGTTTCTCCCTTGAAACAGAATCACTGTAACCATTTTCAAGTTCTGACAGTCGTTTGTGGTTAAATTCAAAAGCTTTTTCGTTTACCTTATATCTCTCAAGCTCAGCGGTCAATTTCTCATTCGCGGTCTTAAGATCGCTATTGACCTTTTTCACTTTTTCAATCTCAATACGACAATTATTCAGTAATGATTCAAATAAAGCACGAGTTTCCTCATCATTAGCGTTATTTTGTGCAGCTTGAACTTCATTAGGATCCATCTTTGGAGTTGCCAAATTAATATTGCTACAATTTGGCGTGTCCGGATATGTATCATAAGTAGGTTCGAGAGGCACAGAATGTGGCTTTTGTTGAGCAAACGGATTAACCTCATTACTTGAAATTGATGTCTCATGGAGTGGTTCTTTGTCATAAGTAGGAGGAATGTCAGAATCGCTGCTGCATGATGTTGATTCTTGCTGATTAGGCATAGGGTCGGAGATTCCAGTGACTTCTGCTGAATAGTTTGCAACCATGAAGTCATATTCTTCATTAGTCAATGGTATTCCCGAATCATCTTTTTTTTTTTAGCATCAACATGTACTGGAGCTTTTCTACTTTATCCATTGCATTGACATTTCCAGCTCTACCTATATCACTCCTTTGAGTTGCAGAAGAAGTCATGAAACAATAATTCTCATTTTGATTGACCCCGATCTGATTCACAATCTGACCCCTCTGATTTCCATCATACTGCCCTGCATTTTTCATTTGAATACCTGTAGCATTTTCAGTTGCATCTGACTTAGACTCAAGCCATGCTTTATCACTTTGATCCATTTCTGACCATCGTTTCCAATGTGCAGCAAATGTGATTGGAAATCTCAAGTCAAGTGATTGTAAATGCTCTGGAAGTTCATATTCTTCATCATCTTGTACATTAGCTGTCGATAGCTTCTCACTCTCATACCATGTTTCCTCAGATTCAGTCTTAGTCGTCTCAGTCTGAGGATATGGGGCAAAGAATTGAATGAGAGGATCCACATCAATTGATGAAATGAAATTGGTGAGAAAAGACATTGTTGGTATGATAAAGTTGATGTTGGATCGGTTAAAGAACTAGGATACGGTTGGTTACGGTTCACGAGTTATGTTTGGTTTGAGTCCTTTATTGTAGTCCTTGAATAGTCGTTGAGAAAAAAAATTGATAACCCAAAGTTTATATATTGAAAAGTTAAATTCAACTAAATAGAACCTTTTAATATATTGAACACTTTCAAAAGCAAACTCATCAAAAGTAGATATACTCACATGCAAACTTACATGTCAAAAACAAACTTATGTCAAAAGCACTCGCTTCAAAAGTTGATGAAGTTGATGGCACGTCAAAATCAAACTTCACGTGGTACTCAATCCCAAAAGTTGAATACATGAATATATGGTACACGTCAAAAGTTGATGAGAAATATTTCAAAAGCAAACACTTCTAATAGTAAAACACGTCACATGGAAGACATGCCACATGCAATAAAAATAACCACAAAAGCAACCACGTGAAAGGTTCTTAAATTCACCTCAAAAGCTTTTACTTCAACAAATGCAACACAAACTCAATACCCCAAAACAAACTCAAAGTATTTTTCAGAAAAACAAGCTCAATAGCTTACTGATGAAGAAACACTACGTAGAAATCTTCCACAAAGTCAAGTTGTTGTTCGATCAAGTTAAAGTGGTTCGACTAGAGGTTCGACTAGTTGGTTTGCTTTGACTAGAAAGTGGTTCGATCAACTAACTTGTTCGATGACATGAGTGGTTCGATGAAGTGAGGTGGTTTGATGAAGTTATGGTTCGATCAAAATGATGGTTCGATCAACAAGTTGCTCGTTCGATTACCTCGTTCGATCAAGGTGATGGTTCGACTACAAAGTTGCTTCGATGAACTTGTAGCTTCGACTAACTTGATGCTTCGATGAACTAGTTGCTTCGATGAACTAGTTGGTTCGACTAGTTGCTTCGATGAAATATCTGGTTCGATCAAGTGAGTCGTTCGATGAAATACTCCTTCGATGAAAGTTGGTTCGATGAAGTTTGGTTCGATGAAGTTTGGTTCGATGAAATTTGGTTCGATCAAAGTTCTCGTTCGATGAAGTTTGGTTTGATCAAAGAAGTCGTTCGATCAAAGTTCTCGTTCGATGAAGTTTGGTTTGATCAAAGAAGTCGTTCGATCAAAGTGGTCGTTCGACTAGTTTTCTCGTTCGATCAAACTCGTTCGATCAATTGGAAGAGTAAGTCTAACTCGACTACCCTTTTCTTCTTTCGATGAAAGCTCCTTCGATCAAGTTGCTGGTTCGTTCGATCAGTTGGTTCCTTCGATCAGTTGATTCCTTCGATCAATTGGTTCCTTCGATGAAACCTCCTTCGATGAAATGTTGGTTCGATGAAAACCTCCTTCGATGAAATTATGCTTCGATGAACTTGGTTAGTTCGATGAAATTAGCTTCAATCAAAAGCAAGTTGGTTCGACAATAGATAAATTGATGAAAGGTGGTGAGTAAAACAGTATTGATAAAGACAAAAACAAGACAAATGACTTAATAAATAAGATGTAACAGTACGTGACAAAGAAAAAAACAAATTCCTAATAGACAAAAACAAATGAAATAGTAACAAGAGAATTAACCGTATATAATCCTAGATCTTTAATAGTTTTGCTCTTGATACCACTTGTTAAAGCTTAATATTGATTCTTTATCATACACACAATATTATAATAGAAGAGAAAGAGATAGAGAGAGAGATGGAGATGGGATGGTAACTTCAAGAGATTAGATTGAGAAGAGGAAATGAGATACAATATGAGAATACCCTTGAAGCAACAACAATATGATTGAGATGGAGATGGTCACTTTCCTTTATCACCCAACAACAATATGAGAATAATAGAAGAAAAGAAGAAAGATAGATGGAGATGGTCACTTCTAGAGATTAGATTAAGAGAGAAAGAATGAGAGATACAAGATGAGAATACCCTTAGAAGCAACACCCTCCAAGTGAGGAGGGGATGGGTATTTATAGTTTTCTAGACTTGGGTGGGCTTGGGCTTGGGCTTGAGATGGGCTTATACAAAGATTACATGATCATAACATTTAACTAACAAGCTTAAGCCCAAGCCCGTTGATTAAACTAACTAACTCAAACAACGACACACTTAATTAAACTATTACAATGACAAATGACCATCACTTTAAAATAAATCCTAACAAAGTTGCTTTTCTTAATTACACAAACACAAAAATTTACGACAAAGAACAAACCAATAAAACATAGTACAGAAAAATGGAGCATCCTTGCATGAACAAGAAAGTTTTCTTGTTATATAGGTGTCATAAATGGAGCTATTTCCATTCTGTCAAAGTAGACACCCGATGGTCCATCATCCGGCAACAACACAGCCATTACTGGACATTTAGCACCTTCTTCTGCGGTATTGAATCCCGTTTGAGATGTCATATCCGTTATACAATAGCCAGGATTGGCACAATTCACAAGAATATTTTGATACTTTCTTGCCATTAGTCTTGTGTAAGCATTAAGAGCTGCTTTCGAAACTTTATAAGCAGCAGCTGTCAAAGGCCATCCATTCTCCCGCAACTTAGCAGCTTTAAAGTCCCTTAAAAACCATTGAATAATCTCGCCGATCCTCTCTTCAGTTAAGTTCTCGATGTCATGCAACTCTTCTTTCAGATTCTCATTATGAAACCACTTCAAAACAAGTACAACTTACTTAAGTATTCATAATTAACTGAACATTTTGGGGTCACTTTTTTTTATTTGCAATGAGTTACTTACGTGTAGGTCTCCGTAAGCAGAGCTAACGTTCACAATTCGCGGCGATTTAGAAAGTCCGAGAAGAGGAACAAGTGCCTCAGTAGTTTTTTTGGCTCCATAATAATTTGTTTTCAAGCATTCAACTGCTAATTCATAAGGTTCCTCCATAACGCCATTTAAAAGCTCTACATTCTCGTCGATCACTTGCATCTAATTATATCAAACATAGGGCTAAGCTTGCTAACAATTTTTACAAGTTTGTGAAAAGATGATACTAAAAGTATCATAGATAGTTGAGGTAAATTATGCACAAATAAAGGTTACAGAATTTTTTGAAAGTAATCTAAACAACATATAGGCTATGTTTGGCAACGGGTTTATCAGGGCTTATGGAGGCTTGAGATTTAAAAATAAGTTGGCTTATAAAACAAAGGGATACCATTTCATCCATTAAATAATTATATATAATCATTAAAACATCCCTCAAACAAGCTATTAGCATAAATTTTTAAATATTCTCCACAAACACACTAAAACATTCCTAAAATAAAAATTAATACACTCTATGAAAAAATAATTAAATGACATGTCTATGTTATTTACTGTCTATTTTTAACATAATATAATTTGTCATTGTTTAAAGTTTAGAACCTAAAATTCTCATCTTCTATAAAGTTATTGTCATGAAAGACGTTTTACTAAAAAAATATTGTCGAAAATTTTAATTACAAGGTACCCGCCGCCGTAACGAGCGAGTACCTGCTAGTAACTAACAACTGACCAAAGACCAAGTTTTCGTACACTATGCATAATCACTTACAAGTCCTCCTCCATCTTTGAATTTTTTATCATCAACATATATAGCACCATTTTCTGCTGCATTATTGACCTGCATACACAATTACTTCACATTTTTGTTGATTAAAAAGAACAATTATTTAGAGATATTAATAATGGAGTTCTATTTGTCAAGAGAGTCGTTTTATAGTTCCCGAATCTTTTACTTACCAGGACATCGAGTTTTTTGTAATAGGTTTCAATGAACTTAGCCAGATTTGCTATGCTAGTTGAATCTTTGATGTCAAGTTGATGAAAAACAACATTTGATAAGCCAGAAACATTGAGTTTTTTCACAGCTTCAACCCCTCGACCCTCATTTCTAGCGGTTAATATGACTTGTAACCCGTTTAAAGCAAGTTGACGACATATTTCGAATCCAATTCCTTTGTTTCCTCCAGTAACAACTGCACACCTGAGAATTTAAGCAAACGAGAATCAAATTTGTGGGATGTTCTAAGAAGAAAATTCTTTTTGAAGTATATACTGTATATGTAAAAAATGAAATGAAAGTACCTTTTTTCTTCCATTGGCTCATGTGATGTGGTAGAACCTGATTATTTTCGTCCACAAATATTTTATCATGTCGGATAAGGGGTATATAGGCTTAGGTTAAATGCATAATTTGATTTAGAGTAAATTACACCGTTCGTCCTTGTGGTTGGCGTTGACTTTCACATATGGTCCCTTGACTTTTTTTTTTGCATTCCCAGTCCTTAACTCAGAAACTACTAACATAGATGGTCCCTTGACCAAACGTCCGTTTGGTCAAGGCGTTAAGTTGTATCACGTGCGCTATGTGTGAGGGTATTTTCGTCCATTCAATCACACTTCTTTCTTGTTTTTCTATCCTGATAATCACACAGTCAATATCAAATCCATCCAATATCAAATCATCCATCCTTCATCCATTCTTCATCTCAATATCAAATCTCAAATCCATTCTTCATCTCCAAAACATAGATCAAATCATCTCCTCATCCATCCAAAATCATAACCGATCTGAACACATCTCCATATTAAAAATATTTAGATCTAAAATTAATACCCTTGAAATCTTTAGATCTAGTTTAGATCTAGAGTTTGTGGCCTATAACTATGCCGGTTTTGGGGTCAGTCCATATGGTGATTACCGGAAACATATGCGCAAGATGGTCATTGCAGAGCTTCTCTCTCACCGAAATGTGGAAATGCTTAGATATATCCGTGTCCAAGAAGTTAGAGCATCCATGAAAGATATATTTGAAACTTAGGTGACAAACAAAAGGAGTGCATATGCAGATATGGAGCGGGTGGAGATGAAAGAATTGTTTGGGAACTTGATATTAAACATCTTTGGTAGAACAATTTCAGGAAAGCGATTTTCCCCAAATGATGATGAAGCTGTTTGGGTTCATAGGATAGTAAGGAAGTTCTTTGAGCTGTGTGGGACTTTTGTGGTGTCTGATTACATTCCCTATGTAAAGTGTTTGGATTTGGGAGGACACGAGAAGGCAATGAAGCTCTCAGCCAAGGATCTTGACAATATCCTTGAGGAGTGGTTAGATGAGCACAAGAAACGGAGAGAGACGGGGCTGAAAGGTGAAAGCAAACATCCCTATTGGTTCCAAGTTGAGTAATGTTCGTTAATTCAAGTCGACTGAGCAAACATCCCTATTGGTTAACTATCTCGCAGAATATTCTGGTAGCAGGCCTAGACACTACAACTGTAACTTTAACATGGGCTTTGTCTTTGCTGCTCAACAACCCACAAGCACTCAAAAAAGCTCAAGACGAAATTGATGAGCATGTTGGAAGGAAGAGCTGTGAGTATTGTGAAAAGGGTAGCTATTGCAGCTTGTGTTTACTCCATATGGAATGAAAGAAATAAGAGGCTGTTTGGTAATGATAAAAGAGGATACAAAGATTTGCTGAGTACCATAATCAACAATGTTAGATTGAAGTTGGCAAGCTTATCTGTGAAACATACAAGTATGGTGGAGGAAGTTAGCAAAAGCTAGAATGTCTCTATGAATGTTAGGCAAGACATAAACTATTTGATGGATTTAAGCAATGAAGCCTCTGATGAACAATGGGGTGTTTGGATCTGTGTCTCAAGTCTGAACTATTTTTGGAACTTATATACTTGATTTTCATTCATGACTGTTCTTCAAAAACATGAGTATGATTAACAAAAATTTGATTATCTTTGTGTTAGTTTTTTGTGTTTTTAATTTGTTCATGTGTTTTTGAAGAGAAAATTTACACGAGTTTGGTTAAAGAAATCAAAGTGGTAACTTGTTTCAGTTACACAACAGCTGTGGTGGTGATGGTGGTTTGTTGGTGGCGATTTGATGGTGGTGTGGTGGTGATGGTGGTTTGTTAAATCTGGAAAATGGGGTGGTGATGGTGGTTTTCAGATATGGTCCCTGTGGGACATTAAAATGACCATAATACCCTCATGTGCAAGTCACATGGGGGGCTTTAACGGTCAAACTTGACGTCTGTTTGGTCAAGGGACCATCTGTGTTAGTAGTTTCTGAGTTAGGGACCGGGAATGCAAAAAAAAAAGTCAAGGGACCATATGTGAAAGTCAACGCCAACCACAAGGACCATCTTTGTAATTTACTCTTTGATTTATGTGTAGAACTTTACATAACTCTTTTAAACATTGTTGCAAAAAAAGGCATACAAAGTCGATTAATCACCGCCTAGGAGCTACAAGGCCACCAACCTTTTCGATTTTTGTAAATCGGTTAAACAAATCAGTCAACCTTGGTCAACGGCGGTTAATAACGGCCAACGGTGGTCAAACTTGCTGTAAACCTTCAAATCTTGTCGGAAATGCACAAACTCATCGTAAAATTGTTTTAATATTTTATTGTCGTTTATATCTATTACAAAATGTTTTTTTAAGAAAATATCTAGCCGAAAATACCAAAAAATTATCGGAAATGCCAATCCGATTAATCCCGCCTAGACCGATTACAAGCTACACGGGGATCGACCTTCCGACTACCGATTCACGATTTTTCCTTTTAAATCAACAACAATTTAGTAATTAGTTTTTATTTTATTTATTCATGTTATTTTCGAAATGCTATTTATGGTATTTTACTTATCACACAGTTATTAAAAAGGTGCATATGTGTTTTATGAACAATTATTATTAATTCCTTATTATGAACAATTAGCAAACACATATGCATAATGTAAACACAAATACACAGATTAAAACATATATGCATGCATGAGTTGAGATCAATGTATAGCCAAAATTGTTTAAAGATCAAATGACCAATCATAGCCTTTTTTTTTTTTTTTTTTTTTTTTTTTTTTTTTTTTTTTGTCAAAATAAAACAAACACACTTTCCACCTCTTTTTTAAAAATAAAATATCTTGCAAACGGTAAATCATCAAGTGAAAAAAAAATACACCATCGCGACGAGTATTTTTTATCTTTCAGTAGACGACCACTTCGATATATTTTGACGATTTTTTTCGTTTTTATTTTTTCAATTACGTCTGGAAAAATCACATGTGATTTGTGATACAAATCACATGTGATTTTTCTAGATGTAATTGAAAAAAAATCGAATAAAACATTCGTCGAAAGTATATCGAAGTGCCCGTATATAGATAGATGATTTAATTCTCGTCGCGATGGTATGATTCATTTTGCGTAACGATCAATGGTTTGCGAGATATTCAATTTTTTTAAAAGGGTAAAAGTTTATTTTCTTTGTTTTGATTAAAAAATGGATGGTCATGATTGGTTGATTGGATTTTTAGACAATATTGGATCTACATTGGACTTTTGCCATGCATACATAGTTCTTTGTTTTTATATTAACGTTAAAACAGGGTACAAGTTTTTTTTTTTTTTTTTTTTTTTTTTAATATGATTACACGATTCTAAGTGATATTCGGCCATTGATTATTTTCACCCAACTGAGAAGGTTAATCCAAACACAAAACAAAACCAACAATCAAAATAAACTAGTTTGTGATAATCATTGGCGGCTACCATGAAGCATATGCCGGCCAACTTTTCCAAGCTGGACAAGTTTGAATGAATGGATTTTTAGAAGATGACAAAAGAAGATGCACTTCTTCTTAACTAGCATGAGTGTGGTGCATGTCAAAATTCTCTCATTATACCTTAAATAAAGAGCAAAATTATTATTTTAAAATTGAAAACATTACGTGAAATTGTAATCTTATATTGTAAGTACTTTTAAGAAATTAAGAAACGAAATCAAAGAGTAACAGAAAATTACACGAAGCTTAATTGAAGATCGAAAATATAAGTACCAAGCATTAAAGAGTAAAGACTTGCTATGTTTTCAAGCTAAAATCTGTTACAACAAGCCCAAAAAATGGCCCATCCGAAAAGCCCCAAGCTAAAATCTGCTACAATATATCAGTTGCCTTTCAAACACTAGCAAGATAAGATATTCTCTTCAAAATGTATCCATTCAAGAACCGCCACATGGCCATTCCTTGTCCAAAATAATAGTATAAGTTACGACTAGAGTAAACTCCAAAATATATCCCTGTGGTTTACCAAATTTCGCACCATATATCTAAACTTTTTTTTTCTCCTTATACATCCCTTCGTTAGTAAAAGTTAACCTATATATATATCCATCCGTTAAAATAAGGACAAACGGCGCAAACCATTTCTCCGTTATCTCCTAACGAGATAGAAAATGTTTGCACCGTTAGTCCTATGGGTTAAGTCTATTTGCACCGTTAGTCCTTTGTTCCGTTTTCGTCCGTTTTTTTTTACTTTTTCGTCTGCTTTTTTACGTTTTCGTCCTATTTTTTTCGTTTTCGCCCGATTTTTTACGTTTTCGTCCGATTTTTTTACGTTTTGGTCTGTTTTACTTTTCGCTTTTTTACGTTTTCGTCTGTTTTTTACGTTTTCGTCCATTTTTATACGTTTTCGTCCGTTTTTTACGTTTTCGTCCGATTTTATACGTTTTCGTCATTTTTTACGTTTTCGTCCGATTTTTTACGTTTTCGTCGATTTTTTACGTTTTCGTCAGTTTTTTTACGTTTTCGTCCGATTTTTTTCGTTTTCATACATTTTTTTACGTTTTCGTATGTTTTTTTACGTTTTCTTCCGATTTTTTACGTTTTCGTCCGATTTTTTACATTTTCGTCTGTTTTTTTACGTTTTCATCAATTTTTTTACGTTTTCGTCCGCTTTTTTAAGTTTTCGTCTGATTTTTTTACTTTTTCGTCTGATTTTTTACGTTTTCGTCCGATTTTTTACGTTTTCGTCTGTTTTTTTACGTTTTCATCCATTTTTTTACGTTTTCGTTCGCATTTTTACGTTTTCATCTTATTTTTTACATTTTCGTCTGATTTTTTACGTTTTTGTCAGACTTTTTACGTTTTCGTCTGTTTTTTTACGTTTTCATCTAATTTTTTACGTTTTCGTACGCTTTTATACATTTTCGTCTGATTTTTTACGTTTTTGTCCGATTTTTTACGTTTCAGTCCGAATTTTTAGATTTTCGTCTATTTTTTTACGTTTTCGTCTATTTTTTTACGTTTTCGTTCAATTTTTTTCGTTGTCTTCCGATTTTTTTCATTTTCGTCTATTTTTTTAAGTTTTCGTCTATTTTTTTACGTTTTCGTGTATTTTTTTCGTTTTCTTCCATTTTTTTACGTAAAAAAATAGACGAAAACGTAAAGAATACATCCCTGTGGTTTACCAAATTTCGCACCATACATCCAAACTTAAAAAAAATCGGACGAAAAAGAAAAAAATGAGACGAAAACATAAAAAACCAGACGAAAACGTAAAAAAATGGACGAAAACGAAAAAAATCGGGCGAAAACGTAAAAAAATAGACGAAAACGTAAAAAAAAGACGAAAACGTAAAAATTTGGACGAAAACCTAAAAAATCAGACGAAAACGTATAAAATCGGACGAAAACGTAAAAAAAATGGATGAAAACGTAAAAAAACAGACGAAAACGTAAAAAATCGGACAATAACGTAAAAAACAGACGAAAACGTAAAAAAATTGGCGAAAATGAAAAAAATCGTACGGAAATTTAAAAAAACAGACGAAAACGTAAAAAAATGGACGAAAACGAAAAAAATCAGACGAAAACATTAAAAAAAAAGACGAAAACGTAAAAAAACAGACAAAAACATAAAAAATCGGACGAAAACATAAAAAATCAGACGAAAACGTAAAAAAGCGGACGAAAACGTAAAAAAATGGATGAAAACGTAAAAAAACATACGAAAACTGAAAAAACAGACGAAAACGTAAAAAAATATACGAAAACGAAAAAAGCGGACGAAAATGTAAAAAAACAGACGAAAACGTAAAAAAATCGGACAAAAACGTAAAAAATCGGACGAAAACGTAAAAAATCAGACGAAAACGTAAAAAAGCGGACGAAAACGTAAAAAAAAGACGAAAATGTAAAAAAATCGGACGAAAATGAAAAAAATCGGACGAAAACGTAAAAAATCGGACGAAAACGTAAAAAATCGGACGAAAACGTAAAAAAACAGACGAAAACGTAAAAAATCGGACGAAAACGTAAAAAAACAGACGAAAACGAAAAAAGCAGACGAAAACGTAAAAAAGCGGACGAAAACGTAACAAAGGACTAACGGTGCAAATAGACTTAACCCATAGGACTAACGGTGCAAACATTTTCTATCTCGTTAGGAGATAACGGAGAAATTGTTTGCGCCGTTTGTCCTTACTTTAACGGAGGGATGTATAAGGAGCAAAAAAAAAGTTTGAATGTATGGTGCGAAATTTGGTAAACCACAGGGATGTATTTTGGAGTTTACTCTTACGACTATTTTAAAGTAAATATGCAGCTAGTTGATTTTGAAACCTTGAAAACCATTATTATACTATGTTGATGTTGTTAAGATTAATTATTTGACCATCCAGTTTTTGAACTTCTAGTCCAAATTCAAATTTTATTGTCCAAAATATATACCAAACCTTGAGGATGACTTAGACATAATTAGTAGGAGGTATTGAGTATTGACTCATGCATGCATCAGTGGCTGCTTGTTCAAAGAAAATTAGAACACAGTTTCATAGGCACATATTTAGCTATGGTTTTAAAAGTAGCATATTTAAACAAGAGCGTATTGTTAAAAACTCGGATAAATATATATGAAAGCACGAGCACGTACGACCCATATAAATGACAAGGCCTTGAAGGGTCTGATGAGTACATGATATTAATTTCGTTTCCTCAAGATCATATGTGACTATTACATCAATATGGGAGCTTGGTTCTTGGATCAAGTTATTGTTTATGTTGTTCCACTTGGCCAAGAAATAGAGGAAATGGCGGGTATTTAGTTGTGCTAAATGTGACACCGAAGTGGTAGATGCATTTTGATAGAACGTCAGTATTAGTGATTGTCGTAAAAGGTAAACTTCTCATGCATTATCGATTGAGAAATGATTTTGTCAAATTTATGGTATGCTGACTTATGAAGAATTACTATAAAGTATAAGCTATTGTTTTTATATCTGATTGAGATATCTTAATGAAATTAACTAGAAATGTGTTTGGCGTGAAAAATTACTATCTTATAGGTTATGGCAAAGCCTGCCCCGGTGGAATTGGGTATGTTGTTGTTGTTTATAAGTTATGGCGAAGAATTGTTAAACTAATTCTTACAATAGTGAAAAATGTAGTACCTTGTTGCGATTTCAAAAGCTGCTGCCAATGCTTACAGTACAAGGGCACAAGGCTTATGGTAAATTAGTATCCCAATACGAGAATCAACTGTGCATCTCGGTTATGTCATCACAGATATGTCAGCTCAAACAGGATACATTACACCTAAAGAAGGTGCTAAAGCCCCTATAATGGTCGGTTTGTTGCCTGAAAATTATGGTCCTTCAGCAGTCAAATGGAAATAGCCCCATTTTAAGTCTTGAAAGGATCACTAGATCGATTAGATTTTTCGTCGTTTAGCCCATCATTTAGAAGATCATATGATACATCTTGCTGCAAGAATCAAGAAAGCAAAAAATGTAAATCTCATTTATTTCTTAAAGCTCATATCTTTGGTGAGGGTTCTTCTGTAACAACATATACTGCCCTAGAATTCAACTTAGATATAGTAAATGGCGGATTGATGGTTTGATTTCTGTGCGAAGACACTTTAAAGTTTAAACCTTTCACGATTCCTATATGTGTAACAGTGTCTATATGCAGTTCAAATAGTAAAATGGCTCACATATATTCAAATTAGACACTCTTGACAACATATATAATCCATAGTTGGCTTTGAACTAGCACATCATGCATAATCATGCACATGAAAAATAAAATACCATAAATTGTATTCTTGTTTTTCTATGAAGTTACTCTTCTTAATTACACAAACACAAAAAGTTACGACAAAGAACAAACCAATAAAACATAGTACAGAAAAAATGGAGCATCCTTGCATGAACAAGAAAGTATTCTTGTTATATTGCTCTTGGTGTTAATATGAATGGAGCTATTTCCATTCTATCAAAGTAGACACCGGAAGGTCCATCATCCGGCAACATCGCAGCCATTACTGGACATTTAGCACCTTCTTCTGCAGTATTGAATCCCGTTTGAGATGTCATATCCGTTATACAATAGCCAGGAGTGACACAATTCACAAGAATATTTTGATACTTTCTTGCAATTAGTCTTGTGTAAGCATTAACAGCTGCTTTCGAAACTTTATAAGCAGCAACTGTCAAAGGCCACCCATTCTCCCGCAACTTAGCAGCTTTAAAGTCCCTTAAAAACCATTGAAGAATCTCATCGATCCTCTCTTCAGCTAAGTTCTCGATGTCATGCAGCTCTTCTTTCAGATTCTCATTATGAAACCACTTCAAAACAAGTACAACTCACTTAAGTATTTATAACTGAACATTTTGGGGTCACTTTTTTATTTTATTTGTAATGAGTTACTTACGTGTAGGTCTCCATAAGCAGAGGAAACGTTCACAACTCGTGGCGATTTAGATAATCCAAGCAGAGGAACAAGTGTCTCTGTAACTCTTTTGGTTCCATAATAATTTGTTTTCAAGCATTCGACTGCTAATTCATAAGGTTCCTCCATAACGCCATTTAAAAGCTCTACATTCTCATCGATCACTTGCATCTAATTACATCAAACATAGCAGTAAGCTTGTTAACAGTTTTAACAAGCTTGTGAAAAAATGATACAAAAAGTTGTTATAATTTAATAAACATGACAAGTTCATATAGTAAACACATAATCATCACACACATGCGGAAGCGTATGATCAATTTAACACATAAAGAATTAAGCGAATAATAAAGCAAACGTACATTTGATTCTAGCTAAACAAGAATCAACTTCAATAATCCTTCAATCAAGATCAAGAACCCTAATTAGGGTTTATAATTGAATTAACGAATTACCCCTTACCGTTTTGTAATTCAATCCAAGATATTAACTATAGTAAGTTAATATCACGTTCTTATACACACGTACTAATACCAAATTAATGTAAATACTAGTTTAATAAAAACACAAAACGATTTTGTTTTTGGAAAAACAAAAGTCGAACACCTCTTGAAGGTTTCGGCCGATTGGGACACAAGGAAAAGAGAAAAACACTTTTAGGGTTTAGTATGTGTACAAAAGTTACAAGACAATGAACCCTTGTGTTTGTTTATATAGGATGACAAAACTTTGGGAACAAGTTAGGGTTTGGGTTTGGGAAGCCCATTGCCGATCGGATCTCAACCCACAAAGGGGTTCTAGATCTTTCTTGTTCTCTATTTTACATCTATAGTCCTTTCCTTTTATTATTTAACGACCGTTAGTCAATTACCGTTAATTACTTAACGCTCGTTAGTCGTTTTGTGTAATTAATAATTAAATATAACTTTTTATATTAAATTATTAAACATTAATTCTTCATACGTAAAGTGTGCAATCCCGTGGTCTCGAGTTCGATTCTAGACATACACATATTAAATATTGTCCATAAACTAACAGCTCCCACTTGGACATATCTTAATAGTGTAATGACATTGGTTAGCGTCTAGCAACACGCCAATGCCCCCAGTACAACTCGAGTAAGGTCTCCTGAAAAAACTTTTTGATGATTCATCATCATACTTATCCTTTTGTTACTAATACTACGTTAATAAAGATATGGATCTTAGTTATTCTTTAATTAACTATTCTGTTTCTCGTTGTTTCTGATTGAGCAAGATTACCAAATCTTCTGAAAGTATTCCAGATAGATCTTAGGCATGGCCACGCAAACATCTTGTCAACCCTACGAGGGGCCCAGTAGTATTAAACTTCAAAACAAATTTGAAGGAACAAATTCTTTCTTGACTTCAAGCAAAACCCATGAACTTTGCAACACTTCTGAAAACAATCCTTATAGCTACCAGTAACGTATAGCGGTAAATTGCTTTACAGAAATGCACTACATCCATGACAGTTATCTGGTATCTCAAGTCTGAGGATAACTATATTCATGATTTACTTGATGACAAGATCCATAAAGTAAAATCATGTAGTTGGGATAAGTCCTATATTCAATTCATTGAATATCATGTGAAATTGGTATGTCAACGCATCAATATACTTTCAAGTATATTCTACCAAAACTCATATTTGTCTTAATTCAATGATATTCCCATATCATTGATCGACAACGGACTATTTAGAATAACATAAGTTATTCACGGATTTAAACATGCAAATATAGGATACAATCTATTATTAATGAAAACAAATGTACCAAGTACTTTAATTCATTGTAATAATAATTGCTTAACATCCCTTATCCAAATACTAAATAGATCAATGCATGATAATTCTAGTTAATGAATTATGCCTCAAGTCATGTCAATCATACTTGTTGACAAGACATAAATCAACTAATTTTGATCTATTGAAATTTTGAGAATACTTATTTCAAGAGTTCAATTAGTGAAGTTGTTATATGTGTGCATTCAACTATCTTGATATTGCCACATAATATTATATAAAATGCGTGACATCCTCAACCACCAATTTATGACAATTAAACTATCAAACATTTTATAGTTTAAAGTATTCTAATTCTTTAATATATAATGCAACTATGTTCTTATTTGAGCACAACTAGTTCATATGGCCATTAATCAAGGATGAAATCCTACCATAACAAGTATTGAGTGTCATCTCAATTTCATTAGCATCATTGTATGCAAACAACAATATGCTCTTTAAAATTCTGTAAACTCTAATATCCATTATGTAATGTTGATGCCTTCCAATCTTTCAAGATTTGTCGGCTATAACGATTACGCAACAATTTGCCATATGGTTCATACTTAGAATTTAGGAGCAATTCCAGGCTGAGGATGTAATTCTATATCTAACCATATTCATTACACTTAGTTATCTATTAACTTTCAATTAGATATCAATGTTGTCAAATCATCTTTCATCCAAGCATGATACAACAAATAACATAATGTTCATGAAAAATCCTTGTGTCAAACTTAGATTTCATTCATGTTATATCTTTTCAAAGATATGTTTCCATTTAGACTTTCTAATAGTATATCATGTTTTATTAGAATCAATTATTTTACCGCTTATGTTTATAACAATAAACATATATTCCAAGGTTGTATGTTTATTTTCTAAATCTTCAAGTGAAGTTTCATTCCAAACTAAGACTTAACATTTAACGTATATGGAATGTTACTTCCTATATTTTATACAACATATATGAAATAAGAAAATAAACATAACACTCCCACTAGCTTTCAGGAATACTAAGAAATTATCTTATTTTAATTATAAATCAAAACGTGGATTTAATAATTAAATATAAGTATATCTCCTAGATGCATGCATTAATCCATTCATGAATTATTGCACTTTGTATACTTCCAAAGATTATTTGAATTCAAATACTCTTTTTGATTACTTATCGTCCTCGCACAAGTAATTACTCAAGAAAGAGTTTTGATATTCCATTGTCAATTTCATATTAGTGAAACTAAGGATGACAATCATAATCTTTATACATTTAATGTGCCTAGAAAGAATATTCAATCACAGTTAATTGCTCAAGTGTGATTGATAATCTTGTCATAAGACATACATTAAATATGTTTACAAAATTGTCCATATGATTTCTACACAAAGATTTAAACCACTAGGATTTTCATTCCTTTTGAAGAAACTCATCTTCATTCTATAGTCTAACTATAAAGTTCAAGATTAACTAAGTTTCCAAAACTAATTATCTTTATGGACTGCATCTAAACATTCATAGTATGAGTAATTTGCCAAATTCAATATTTGCAATTCATCTTAATGACCAATAGGTTTACCATAATCCTGTAACTCATAATCCTCAACATATTATTCAAATATTTGAGATATACTTGCGGATCTATAAATGAGAATTCCATCATCTTGAGATTTAACATTAACATGTTTAATCCTCATCATGTCATTTACTAGTATATTTTTAGAAGATTATGTATCTTGTAATTTTATCTTTTCAAGATAAAAACTCCCACTTGCCTTGTGCAATTTATAGATTATCTATAAATACTTAGCAAGTAGAGCAACACTAAATTGTTCTCTTTTGGGACATTACAAATATATATTGACAGTTCCTTACATTAGTTTATTAATATCCTACTTCATAAGTTGTTTAACAAATTAAGAACTTCAATTTTAAGACTTAATGTGATTCATCACATTTCATAATAAATGGTGTCTTATTAATCTTCTAGGTTGGAGTCTTATTAAGTATATACAATCCATACTCAATTTTCTAACCTTGATAACTTTTTGGAAGAAAAGAAGTTATAGTTATCTTTAATCAAACAATACCAATAGAGTTTGATTCTCCTAACTGATCACACCACAAACTTGAGGTATTTCATTAGAACTAATATTGTGAGACAATCTAACAATTTTTAAGATAACCTTGTACTCCTTTTGGCTTACCTATTTACCAACTAAATCAACTTAATGGTGAAATATTTTTTTCAAGCCAATTGTATGCTTTATAACACAAGTACTTTTTAACTAAGTCACTTCATGTCCATTTCTCAACAAGAAGACATGAACTATTATAATCCCACTATACGTTATAAATCATTGATCAACTCAATGACTTCTTGTATATGTCTTAATAAAGAAGACATAACAAGTTAACGTCTTACTTTATATTATAATAAGTCTTGTAACAATTTAAAAGACTTCATATTTATAATTTTACAATAAAGTATAAACGTGTATAACTAAAGTAATCATGAACACCACAATTTGGTTTCAATAGTAATTTCAAGTTAATTTATTACTTCATTTATTTATGACATTCTAAGAATACATAAATATTCAAATTTGAAGTAGTATTAGATTACTTCATTTATTTATGTCATTTCAATAATACATAAATATTTAGTTTGAAGTAATCTCATTATCATATTGACACTTGTTCTAATAGGTATCTAATTTAGAAACAGTAATTATCCATGTACGGTCTCACGTAATCATGGAATTTCACCTTGTTGTTGTAATCTAGTCAAGGTCTCACTTAAGCTAAATTGCAACACCAAGTGTTTCTTGGATTAGATGTGTATAAGCTTTATTAGAATTTTTAGTCTCTTACCTTGCAGTCAAGAGAATCCTTTAAATCATATTCATATATGTTGTACCTTGCACACAATAAAGATTTCTCCCACTTGTGCATGGAACAACATCATGCATCAGATAAACAACACGTTACTCGTTTGTTTATGTGATTAATATGATTGTGTCATAGATATTAGCATAAGTAGTAGATATAGAACCACATTGTCAAGTAAGAAATCGTACATGACTATCCTTAAAAAACACAAGTGTCTATAATTAGAAAGTAATTATCTCAAGACATTCTAGAGATAATTTGGGTTACTACCAAGATGACAAAGCTTGTAGCTCCCACTGAATTATAGATCATTACAATAATTCACTATTCAGTTATTACAACACAATGCTCCCACTGGATTTGACAACATTGTAAGTGTTTCATAACCAGTAAAAGCAAATAGTGTGCTATTAACTTTCCTACACCTTTGAGAAGACCCATTCGTAACAATTACTTAGGTATTAAAAAGAGTGTATTCTACTATGTAGATGATGGACTATCCATCAACGCAATTAACTTGAAAATTGGGCATCCAATTTTTCCTTAATATGTCTACCATCCCCACAATGGTATGTAGCATCTTTAAATGGTCAAAGCACAACAACTAGATAAATTATGCTAGTTTGCCTTTTACCAATTTTGCGGTAATTAGTCTAGCTTCTAATTTAATAACTCAGAAAATGTGTAATTTTCTTAACTACTAAAGTTTGCTATGAGTTATTTTTTAGAATTTAAACAATTCTAGTTTTCCTATCATAACTTTCTCATTCATGAAAAAAAAAATAGGATTAAATCTCACTCTTCTCTCATAGAAAGGAGACTAGGTTTATTCTTTTAGTAAAGTTGACTCTAGCCAAAAACCCCTACGGGTGTAGATCAATTTACCAATAAAAGAATGTCCCACGTCTACGGTTTAATGTTGCATTAATACATTTAAAAGAATTTACAAAATTTAATTTTAGTATTTTCGATAATACAATCTTTTCAAGAAAATAAAATACCCAAGAAAATATTCATATAACCATTGAATTTTCTTGAAAACTAGGATCCAAATTTTCATAATTTCACTACATCAGTTGATCTGCTAGTAATGAAAGTATAAAATATGGTAATCTGTCGAACAATAATTGGCAAACAATTTCCAATTCCTAGATCATTATGGGATTTACATTTGCCAAATTCAATTTACAAAGTAAGCATGTTTCATCCCATCTCATGCCTTAAGTTTCTAGGTCTCACTAATAACTTAATTAAGTTGTCTAATTTAGAAACTGCAAATTCTCCATATATGGTCTCACGCATTAACGAAAATTTACCTTGTCATTGTAATCTAGTCAAGGTCTCACTTAAGCTAAATTACAACTTCAAGTGTTTCTTATAATTAGATGGCATGAACTTAAATTTTAGGGTACTAATTTTGATGTGTCAATCAAAATATATACAAAGAAGCATGCATACATCTTCGTATCATAAGTTTTCAAAACCTTTTTATTATCCAAGTTTAAGCTAAGATTTAAATCAACAAAGTTTTAATTGAGGTATTGGGTTCACCAATCAAAGAATTACCTACAATTATCGCCCATTATATCCTACTACTGCATGAGTCAAAAGACCCAAGTTATTCGTATAATTACCACAAAGTGGCACGTGGAATTGAGGTCAATTCACCCTTAAGATGATTTGTACATAAAAATAGTCGTACTTGGTAGCTCCAATTTGATGCACAAAGGAGCGGAGAGACAAACGTCAGCACAAGTGCCAGTTAAAAACGCGCCTCTTTTGGTTTGACATTTTAATGTCAATCCTCCTTAAACCCCTCTTATAGTTTATCAAAATTGGGTGAGCCGTTCTTACTATTGGTACAAAAACTCATCACTCAATTAAAAGTTTATGACTTTAAGTCTTAAAAAACATGTTATAAATTATAACCTTGCTAGTCTCGCTTAGGAGCAAATTACCGTGCGAAGCGAACCACTATCGGCACATAAGACTTTGCAAAATTCATAATTTATCACATCAAGTTTCACCATTATTTAGTCCATTTATTTTCTATTAAAAAATTACCCTTTTTTGCTTACAACGTGTCATACAATTTAAACAAAAAACAAGTAATAATAAAAATAAACAACTAAATAACACACATAACTTATCAATTAATTTATGCAAACAAATAGCCACATGCAAACTTGTTTGATAAAACCTATTAATAATCTTCTATGTTTCATTATACATATATTTAACTAAGACTATCACTTACAATGGTAAGTGAGCCACATGCATCGACGTATCGATTGCGTTAGTCATAACAAATATATACCAAATTACACATAATAGATTCATTAATATAATTAATTGAGGTCTTCCCCAATTTTAGATCTATCATAATTACATGTATAAATCAACTTAACAATTAATCAAAAATAATCCATGAAAAACATGCATGTTTCATCATGGATTAACACAAGTCACAAGATACGCAACTTTAAACACATAAGCATGTTACAATTTTAGGGTTTCAAAACTACAAAACTAATTTTTATATAATTAGGGCGTCACCCCCCCCCCCCAAAATTTTTTTTTTTGGGGTTTTCGATTTTTTTAAACCCTAAAAAATCGACTAACATCAAACCTAATCCAAGATTCGTTTTTTATGTGTTTCGGTAATTAATTACATGTTAAAACGGCTCGTGATGCCACTGTTATAATTTAATAAACATGACAAGTTCATATATTAAACACATAATCATTACACACATGCGGAAGCGTAGGATCAATTTAACACATAAAGAATTAACCGAATAATAAAGCAAACGTACCTTTGATTCTAGCTAAACAAGAATCAACTTCAATAATCCTTCAATCAAGATCAAGAACCCTAATTAGGGTTTATAATTGGATTAACGAATTACCCCTTACCGTTTTGTAATTCAATCCAAGATATTAACTATAGTGAGTTAATACCACGTTCTTGTACACACGTACTAATACCAAATTAATATAAATGCTAGTTTAATAAAACACAAAACGATTTTGTTTTTGGAAAAACAAAAGTCGAACACCTCTTGAAGGTTTAGGCCGATTGGGACACAACGAAAAGAGAAAAACACTTTTAGGGTTTAGTGTGTGTACAAAAGTTACAAAACAATGAACCCTTGTGTTTGTTTGTATAGGATGACAAAACTTTGGGAACAAGTTAGGGTTTGGGTTTGGGAAGCCCATTGCCGATCGGATCTCAACCCACAAAGGGGTTCTAGATCTTTCTTGTTCTCTATTTTCAATCTATAGTTCTTTCCTTTTATTATTTAACGACCGTTAGTCAATTACCGTTAATTACTTAACGCTCGTTAGTCGTTTTGTGTAATTAATAATTAAATATAACTTTTTATATTAAATTATTAAATATTAATTCTTCATACGTAAAGTGTGTAATCCCGTGATCTCGAGTTCGATTCTAGACATACACATATTAAATATTATCCATAAACTAACAAAAGTATCTTAGATAGTAAAGATAGTTGAGGTAAACCAATGCACAAATATATGTTACTCTACAATTTTTTTTGAATGCAATAACTAATAATCAATCAAAGACCAACATTCGTACACTATGCATAATTACTTACAAATGCTCCTCCATCTTTGAATTTTTTATCATCAACATATATAACTCCACTTTCTGCTGCATTATTGACCTGCATACACAATTAATTCAATTTTTTGTTGATTATAAAAACAATTATTTAAAGATATTAATAATGGAGTTCCCTATATTTATTTTTTGTATAAATAGGCATTTTTTTTTCTAAAATTTAGCTATGTCACAACATAAATGAGTGTTGATAAACTCTATTTGTCAAGAGAGTCATTTTATAGTTCCCGAATCTTTTGCTCACCAGGACATCGAGTTTTTTGTAATAGGTTTCAATGAACTTAGCCAGATTTGCTATGCTAGTTGAATCTTTGACGTCAAGTTGATGAAAAACAACATTTGATAAGCCAGAAACATTGAGTTTTTTCACAGCTTCAACCCCTCGACCCTCATTTCTAGCGGTTAATATGACTTGTAACCCGTTTAAAGCAAGTTGACGACATATTTCGAATCCAATTCCTTTGTTTCCTCCCGTAACAACTGCACATCTGAAAATTTAAACGAACGAGAATTAAACTTGTGGGATGGCTTGAAAGCAATGTTAAAGGAGTACTTTATAAAATGGAATGAAAGTGCGTACCTTTTATCTTCCATAGGCTAATGAGAAGTGGGGGGAAGGACAGAACACAATCTTCTTTATATTTGCATTACTAAATTTTTTTTATCCACAAATATTTCATCATATCGGATATGCGATACGTGGGTCACGATCATACATGGCTTCTTTGATATATCATATATGTCACTGGTACCCTCTTTACTTAGTTTGGCTATTTTACGCAACAGTATTTGATAATGACAAAAGTTATATACGGAACAGTTTTTTCTAAAAACAAACACTATGCAATCTCAGTCATTTATTATTTCATCAAATAAAAAAAAAACCCGACTTTCATACTTTTTTGATAAAATTAAAATATCTCGCAAATCGTTAATCATTACACGAAATTAATTATACTATCGCGACGAGAATTAAATTATATTTCTATATATATACACACTTATATACTTTCGCCGAACTTTTTTTTTTTTCAAAATTTCCGCCCAGAAAAATCCCATGTGCTTTATTACCATAAAAGTCACATGTGACCTGTGAAAAATAACAAATCACATGTGGTTGACAAATTTTTATTTTTTTTATTTTTTTTTTCTCAATAAAATTGTTTTAGCAAAATACTTCTGAAATAATGTAACTCTTTTAAGGGAAAATGGTTGGAAAAATCAACAAACTTGTCACCTTTTCCTATTTTAAGCTATAAACTTTTATTTTTTCTATTGTAGCATCCAACTTTCTATTGTAGGCCTGACGCTTCAATAAGAAAATTAAGGATGTTGGATGATTACGAATATAAAAAGAATTAAAGAAGTTTGATGCACACAATAGGATAATTAAGGAAAGTTGGATGCCTAGAATAGGAGAGTTAAGAAAGTTGGATGTCTAGAATAGGAAAGTTAAGAAAGTTGGATGCTACAATAGGAAAAATAAAAGTTTGTAGCTTACAATAGAAAAATGTGGCAAGTTTGTTGATTTGTCAGGCCATTTGCCCTTCTTTTAATATATAAAAGATTTCTCTTATTTTGATAATGTCTAATATTACAAAATAACCCTAAAAAGGATATCCAAAATGAGATGCGATCCTTTAGAAAGTAAAGAAAATTAAAAAGGCTAGAAAGCCACTCACAATGTGACAAGTGTCCACCACTCACTCCCTCCTTTTTTTCTTATTAAATTCGGTTAGGGGCATTTTGGTCCTTTTAACCCCTTTTTTTATTCCACCCCAAAACTTTAAAAGTAAATAACTTTCAAACGATAAACTTTTATGAAAAACCGATTTCACCATAATTTTTTAAATTTAATTCTCTTTAATTTGGTATACATTATGATATATGAATCGCAACTTTTTTTTTTCAACCTTTTAAGTGGGTGTTGATTTTCTTGAAATTTTTGGCATTTTCAGCTCTAATTTTGCCTAGTTTAAAGGCCGAATTTTGCAAAACTTAAAACACGAAAGTTGTAGCTTTTTGGCCATTCTTTACCCATAAATTTGAATCACTCAAATCCGATATAATATGAGTGAGATATTGCACGTTAAAGATGAATAATAACTGATGAACCAAAACACTTTGAAAAACAACCGACACTAACTGATGAACCTAAACACTTTGAAAAACAACCAACACTAACTGATGAACCTAAACACTTTGAAACACAACCGACGCTAACTGATGAACCAAAACACTTTGAAAAACAACTGACATTAACTGATGAACCTAAACACTTTGAAAAACAACCGACGCTAACTGATGAACCTAAACACTTTGAAACACAACCGACGCTAACTGATGAACCAAAACACTTTGAAAAACAACCGACGCAAACTGATGAACCTAAACACTTTGAAACACAACCGACGCTAACTGATGAACCAAAACAGTTTGAAAAACAATCGACGTTAACTGACACTAACTAATGAACCAAAACACTTTGAAAAACAACTGACGCTAACTGATGAGCCTAAACACTTTGAAACACAACCGACGCTAACTGATGAACCTAAACACTTTGAAAAACAACCAACGCTAACTGATGAACCTAAACACTTTGAAACACAACCGACGCTAACTGATGAACCAAAACACTTTGAACACAACTGACGCTAACTGATGAACCTAAACACTTTGAAAAACAACCGACGCTAACTGATGAACCTAAACACTTTGAAACACAACCGACGCTAACTGATGAACCAAAACAGTTTGAAAAGCAACCGACGCTAACTGATGAACCAAAACACTTTGTAAAACAACCGACGCTAACTGATGAACCTAAACACTTTGAAACACAACCGACGCTAACTGATGAATCAATATTAAAAATAACTGATGAACATACTTTTTACTGAATAAAAAACATGATGAAAATTAACAAACACTAACTGATGAACGTTATAAAAGATAATTGATGAACATTATAAAAAATAATTGATGAACGTTATAAAAAATAACTTATAAACGTTATCAAAAATAACTGATGAACGTTATAAAAAATAAGTGATGAAATATAAATTACTAGTGAAAAAAACTTTCACAAATTTCAAAATAATTCACCTTTCTATTTGCTTTTCATCCTCACACATGAACCACTAACCACTTACTTCAATACTTATTTGTTTTTTCTCTAGAAAACAAAAGCCTGTGTAAAAATATTAAAACCACAAAAACAAATTAAACCTCAAACACACTCAGATCTGGGGAGTGGCTCGAGATCCATTGTCTTCCACTAAAGAAAAAATGAAACAACAACTAATATACATACATAATTAATCTTCCACTAATATAAATTACTATTTATTACTTTTTATACATACATGATTATGTATGTATATTACTTTTTGTTTCTTTTTTTTTTAAAGTTGATAACAATTGTTGTTTCTTGGCTCGAGATCCATTGTCTTCCGGTAAGACACATCGTCACCTTTGATTCATTTTCGATCTCAGATCTGGGGAGTGGAAGACGGATTGGTCGCCGGAAAATTTAAGAGGTGGTCGGAGTGGTGAGAGAGGAAGGAGGTGGGTGGTGAAAGAGAGAGAGGAAGAAGGAGTAAGGGTAAACATGTAATACATTATGGTACCGACAGTGGTTGCGTTGAAGAAGAAGAAGAATGTGGATGGTGGTGATGGTGGAATAGCAATGGAGAGAGGAAGAGAAGGATCACAACTGGGACGACGGTGGTTACGACAACAGACCAACGTGAAGATGAAGATGACGACTTGTTCATTTTGACGGCTGCGGCAGAGGCGGTGGAAACTCCATTGTTACCGGTGAACTGATTTCTTTCTTTTTTTCTTTTTTATTTTGGGGGATTAGTAAGGATAAAATAAGACTCCATTGTATAGGATCTGACGAAGATGCCCCTATGTAAAAAAAGCGCGATCATGTTGTTGATCTAAGGCTCTTTTGATCCAATGGTTAATAAACACTTTTTAGACTTTGTAAAATTTTGTGACTTTTTAAATGATCCCCCACCTACCCAAAAGACTCGATAACTCTGTTTTATCAACAAGTATTTTAACCTTGTATCCTGGATATTCGAAACTTACTTTTTACTTTTATCACTATCATTTACGTATCGAAGCAAATGTCACATTTGCTAACAACATCTTCTCAAATACGGAGTAGTGTTTTCTAGGGGTGGCAATTTCCGACACGACACGAAACCCGACCTGAGACCGACACGAAAATTAGCAGGTTAGGATTGAGGCTAAATTAGTTTCGGGTCATTTTTGGGTCGACCTGATTGACCCGTTTATTAAACGGGTCAAGTTCAGGTCTAGTATAATTAAATCGGGTCGACCTGATAACCCTTTTAACTTTTTAAAAAATATAAAAAAGAGTAAATAACTAAATATGAAAGTTGTTGTTCGGTTGTTCCTGCTTTTAATACTTTTCCATACTTTAATACTTTTCCCCATTCATTTTCAACTTTTAATGTACTATGTTTTCTTGTTTTTTTATTTCAGCATTGGTGAGTTGGGGTTCTGAAAACCCTTTGTATTTCTAGATCCGACAGAAGATAAAGTGACTCGACCCATCTGTTCTTACCATAAGGGCATCAAATAATAGTAAATTTTGGCGACTGACTTAATTTTACTTTGATTATATTTTCATTTACTCCGGTTGCTTCTGAATGACATGTTGAGTATGTGCAGGTTGCAAAGTACCTTGTGCCAAATATCAGGTCCATACCGAGCAGTGGATCAACATGACCAACTTACATTCGTTTTCTTACGGGATTAAAAGCTTACTCCCAAATATTTTCTGTAAGCACTACCAAGTCATCATTACTGAAATATTGTGTTCGCTGTTCCTATCCCACTTTGCTTGATGTGTTATGACTAACCCGTTTGACCTGACTAACCCGTTTGACCTGTTTGACCCATTAAATTAAACGGGTTATATGGGTCGGTTCAGGTTGAAATTAATCAGGTTAGGGTCGAGATTACTGACCCGTTTATATAAACAGGTCAGGTTTGGGTTGAAGGTTTTTGACCCGCGAACCCACGAACCCGGACCGGACCCGACCCGAATCGCCACCCCTAGTGTTTTCTTCTAGTTCAAACTCGTCATTAAGCATAACTATTTTTGCAAAGATACATACTTTATTCTATACTAGACGATTACCCATGCATAGTAACGGAATTTTATAGCGGCATAAGTTTTCAGCTGTGTACATTATATAATTGAATATTTTCTGGGATTATAATGATTGAATAGTTTCCACTAATGGGTACATAATTAAGTTTCCAGCCGTGTATTAGTTTGTTTCCTTAAATAAATTAAGGGTGCGTTTGGTATACTTGATAGAATCACTATAGGTATAGGTTTGACTATGAAGTGTAATATGAATGGGCATAATTCTTTCAAAAGTGTTGTTTGGTTTATATAAGTTGGGTTTGAATGAAAATGAGCATTTGATATATATGTGGTGGAGAAATTTAAATATGTGATTTATATATGTGGTGGAGAAAAAAAAGTAATAGGACTTACCTGAATGAGACATTGTAACACTCCCAAAATTTGATACAGCGGAAGACTTAGCAAAGATTCGGGGAGCTGCGGGGATTGGTACGCAACACAAGCATAAGAAAACGGAATAGCATCATCAATTAAATAAAATATCTCAAACCAAATATTTAATGTTTACATTTATTCAAAAGTACGTAATAAGCCCAAAATAAAACATAAAGGTAGGTCCCCAAAAGAGTTATCAGAGTCTTAATTGATCCTTCTACCATGCCACTTGCCAAGCTTCCGAACAACAGTCATCCAATATAATCATCTATAATTACCTGAGAAAACATGCTAAAAGGTTCAGCTAACGCTGGTGAATTCATAGGTTTGATGGTAAGAATAATAGTGGACCAAGATAAGTAGTTTGCTACACTGGACTAAGTTAAATATAAGTTTCCAAATCCACATACAACACAAACACAAGTAAATCGGTATCATTATGATAGAACACAATAGTTCTCTCTCATAGTGATAGTAACAGTAGGGCCCTAGGTATATATTTGACCTTAGCCAGACAACAAGTTATAGCAAATCGTAACCGGGTTATTTGCTACCCTGGTCTAAGACAAATATCCGTAGTATATATCTAACCTTAGCCAGTTAACACCTTATAGCAAACCAAAAAGTAACAGTTAGGTCCATATAAAATGGTTGAGCATGTTTTCTCACCCTAAGTTTCGAATACAGTATATGAGTAAAAGTGGGGCTATGAACTCACCTCGATCAAGCAAAGCACAAAACACAAATCAACAATAGTAAGGCACGACAGCAGTTGACACGTCACGGCACTACGGACTCGGCACGACCTAATGATATAAAGTCTCGTCTTAATATGTATGCCATACAAACTATACGCGTAAAATCTACCCAAAGGTTAACCATTTCTATTTCCAAAAACATTCTTGTTTTAGCCTTAAGTCAAAGCTTGGTATCATCATTGTGCAATGGTGGTGAGACACGACTCGGGTGTACACACGACAAAAACAAATGACCAAAACGTAAACGACTCAAAAATCAACGATAATGAACACACCAAGTTGTTGCAACATCCCAAGTTTATTCTACTACTTACAACTCATTAAATCAAAGTCAAAGTCAAGTGATAAATTTTAAAGCTTAATAAGGTATCCGGACAAATTGTCGAACCCTTATCGAATTCATCAACCCGATAAGTCTAACAATTCCTTCGTCTTGCTTATTAATCCAAAACCAAAATCACAATAAATGGTAAGTCATAAGGATGGGTTGTCCGTTAATAAACTCCTCCAACGCGTTTACCGGGCCCTTATTGAATTCGTCAATCCAATAAGTCCGATAACCGGGTCGGTCGGGTATATTAATGTTTTCCAATCCGTAACTCAACAATAAATCCATAATTATTAATATTTCAATATGTAGTATTTCTCGATAAGCGTGCCCTCGAAATACTTAATAACAAATTAAGGGGGTGTTTGATAGCCTTTGAATTGAATGATTAAGATGGCAGTTCCAATTCGGTCAGAGGTGGTGTTGTTTGATAGCAACAAAGTGAGGCTCTGAGCGATTCTATTTGCTTCTGACTCATTCTTGGTAAATGGCCTCCTAAGTCATTCAGTAGAGCCATGCTTCCCCAAATTAACTTTTCTTTCTTTATTATTTGTTTCATAAAAGTTTCGTTCTTTACGTTTTACTTTTGTTGCATGTTGTCAAATACGAGTTTCATATTCTCGTGACTATTAGAGTATTAATTTATGCTATAAAAACACACTACAAAAGTCAATAATAAAATAACTTTTAGTTATGACTACTACATGATTACATAAATATATAATATGTATATTTTTATGTTTAGTCTTAATTATTATTTTCTTTCTCACAAATTATATCAACAATATCCGATGTTAAAATGATAATTTTACGTTATATACACTATTCATTCAGAACAGTTATCAAACGCTTCATTTTCATTCAGAACCAAGTTTGTACAGAGCCTATGAATCATCCAGGCCACTAAATTGTTCAGTACTAAATCACTATGATTTATCAAACAACCCCTAAGTTTTGTTAATTAATGTTTCACGTTTTTAGCCGTTATTATTAATATTTCCTTTTCTAGTATCGCTTATATTTCCAAATATATGTTTCAAGTTATTATCCGTCCCGAGTCACGAATCCGAGTTTATAATATCCTCGGGTCAACAAGTCAACCACGAAAGTCCATATGTCCAAATAAAAATCTAAACCATGCTTTTGGCATGTCGAGGCCACGCCGACACTAAAAAGTCTCGATGGCGACTCGACGTCGCTCAAACCATCACATATTATCAATCATAAGCTCACAATAATAATCCCAAGTTCAACAATATTGATCAATATCAAACGGCCCTAAACCAAATTCCAAGTCCACTTCCGAGTTTCAACTCAATTAAAATAACCACAACAATAATATACTTACCATGCCGAGACCAAGGGTGGTCTCGGCCTTGAATCACGGCACGCAAAACAACCAAACGGACCCTTATGAGGTCTCGGTTACAACCCAACACAACCATAACAATCTTTCAACCAACATTAATCTAAACCCTAGTGACCAAAAATAACAACCAAGCTCGAAATAAGCTAAAATGACTCGACAAAGCTCGTGACACCACACATAAGACTCGGCCGTGGGCTTATGCTCACGACACCATTCTACTCGACACCAAACTCGACCAAAAATGATGATACCAAGTGTTTTTATAAATCTTAGTTCGTAAAACTCGTTATCCCACCCGTACCCAAACGTTACCAAACAAAAACCACTCGTTAAACGAGTTTCGGACCCACCACCGTGTTACGCGAAGGTGAACACACGGTGGTCTTACCTTCTCTTCTTCGGATCTACTCGGATCTTCGCTAAAACAATGGTGGTGGCGGCGTGTAAACGGTGGTGGTGAGTATTATGAGCGCGTGTGGGTGATAATCTACTAAGGAAGGTGAGATGAAGGTGTTGTGGGTGGCGTACGAACGGCGGCAGGAGAGTGGTGGTGGTGGTGTCGGCTAGAAAGAGGAGAGGGAAGAGATATAACCCTAAATGAGTTATCTCATCCCTTTTATACCCCCTTTGTGCCTTTTTCGCCAACCCTAGAAACTACAAGGACCAGTTATGTAATTTCAGACGAGGGCCCTAAGGTGTCATGTAGTTATTCTTTTCGTTATTTACTCCTGGGGTTCGTTTATGCATTATAAAATCTTCTATAGACATTTTAACTTACGCCATTAATTTCAAAATCGTTTTTCCAATAAATTAGACTATAAATACGTATATACTTGCTTAACTCGCTAAAATCGACTATTAAACGCATTATTAGGGTATAACTCGTGCCAAATCGCGTAGTGCTCAACTCAAGGTATACGGAAACTTCACTCATCACATAACTATAAGTTCAAATGACATTTCTAATATTCCAAATAAATTCCCAAAACATTCCAAAACGGTTCTCAGTTAATAAATACTTGTTTTAAACGTAATGCGATATTTAAAAGTGCTCCCAAAATTACCAGTTGTCACAGCCTCCCAGCCTTAGGAGAAATCCGTCCCGGATTTCAATTCAGATTACTCGCAGGAGTTGAAAAGAGATGGGGGTACTTCCGCTTGATCTCGTCTTCACGTTCCCATGTGAATTCTGGACCATGTTGGGAGTCCCAACGAACTTTAACAATAGGAATACGACTGTGCTTCAGTCGTTTGACTTCACGGTCCATAATCTCAACAGGTTCTTCAATAAAATTCAAACTTTCATCGATCTGGATTTCTCTCAGAGGAATAATTGGGGTTTCATTAGAAAGACATTTCTTCAGGTTACACACATGAAAAACGTTGTGCACACTATTCAGTTCTGGTGGTAGCTCAAGTCGGTAGTCTACCAGTCCAATTCTGTCAAGAAGTTGGAATGGTCCAATATAACGAGGATTGAGTTTTCTATAACATCCGGTAATTTTCTAAACCATTTTCACTAGCCAAATATTTATTTTTGCACCACCTTAGTATTTGAACTTTTCCTGAAATTATTTGAACTTGAGAAACGCGAGATATCTTGAGAAACGTGAACTTGATCCCTTTACTATGTCAGCACAACCTAGAAAGCACGAAACGAATCGAATTTGCCAAATAAATTAATTTCGAGAAAGTTATGCATATTTATACTCATTTTTATTAGAAAAATTATTTCGAGAACAATGGCGTAAGTTTCATAATTTCGAGAAACTTTAAAACAGATTATAGCAATTTGAAACTGCAATAATCTGACAGTAAGTTCCAAATGGCAATCCCTGACATCTGTGTGAACATTACAAAGACAAGGAAGAAAAAGGAAATTAAACCACAAAATCACTTACACATGTATCCTTGCAACTTGCAAGACTCAAATCTCACTTAAGGTACATGTAATATTTAGAGAAAATTACTATAGTGACCATGCACATTTGCATCTATCTCAGAATGCCCAACCTTTTTGTAAAAATCAAAAATGCCCTTTGATCCTGCGTATCATCGTACGCAGGTTACGCAAGATTGCGTGTTTTCAATCTAAGCCGTCCAAAAAAAATTAACAAACCATCTCGCGTAAAGATGTACGCAGGATGCGCAAGATACAAAAAAAAAAATATAAACAACTATCCTGCGTAAAGATGTATGCAGGAGGCATATATTTACGCAAGATACAAAATCAATTAAATTGGAAAGTTTGTACGCAGGTCAATATATTTAAGGACAAACCTTAGTTGTTGTGTACAAACATACGTGCATTACAAATGGAATTTCTTACAAGATACGTAACGTATGTTACACATTAACAACAATAACAGGAAAATAATAACTAACTTGCTACAAACCAAAGAAATTAAACCAACTATTACTAGATTCCTGCGTGTTTTGATCATTCAGATGTTGAGAGGCGTATGGTTGGGAGTCGTATAGTTCATAGCCATGAGACGGGTTATAAAGAGCATTTTGTTCGTGACTTGCCTCACCTTGTTCATATGGTTGCGGTTTATATGTGTTATGTTCAAATACTTGCGATAGGTGTGTGTCATTAGTCAGAAAGTTATGATGATGTGTTTCAGTCGGGTATGCGTCGAACGTATATGGACCTTCATGTTGCTCGTCCACTGTTTTTTCTTTTTGCATTGATAAGATTTATGACCCACTTGACCACACCTACCACATTGTTTTACTTGTGGTTCCTCACCCTGAGATGGTATACGGTTAGTATTTTTTGGCCGACCGGGTTGTGGGTTGTCCATTCGCGGAGGAATGATGGGTTGTATGTGCGGTGGATACTCCCATTCGTGAAACTCTCCAACAAAATTAACCGACTCTGCGTATGTCGCTTGGTATTTCGGTTTTTTAAACCAATCTTGTACGAACTGCACACAATCTGTTAGACCTAAGAACCTAGTAACAGACATAACGTGACCACAAGGTATCCCGGAAAGCTGCCACTTGCGGCAGTCGCATGACTTGGTCGCTAAGTTGACCTCACGATTGTATCGGCCATCGTACATTCCAAGTTGCGCTTTTTATTTTTCTCTTTTCCACCTTATGGGCAGCCCAATCTGTTATATCATACTTCATTTTCGCTGCATAAACACATAGACATAAAACAGTGACTTTATATTACACAAAATCATCTAAAAAAATATATATTTTCTTTTGGAAGATAAATACCAGCAACTTCTCGCCGTTTAAAATACCAATCTTGCACCATTTTTCGATATTGCTCTGTCAGCATTGTGATTGGCAGCTTCCTTGATTTGACAGTACAAGCATTAATTGACTCAACGCTGTTAGATGTACAATAATGGTATGTGCTGAAACACATACCTTTTCTTGACCAAAACCGGACCAAAATGACCAAAAACCCGTCCATAATGCCAAAAGATATTATGTTTTTGTGTTTTATTATGCAGGGATGGATATTGCAAATTTGGACAAAAGACACGGAAAAACCCGAGAAAACGAGCACGGGATACGGAAAAGGCTCAGAACCAGAACCGGGAAGAGAATATGGTCAAAAAGTCAACCGAGGACCTCCAAGTATCAAGGATTTTCAGTTTCAGCCCTTGGATTATCTTTTAAATAATGGCAGCAAAGGTCCCTTGATTTTCAGCAAAATACACAAAAGGTCCCTATAAGTTAAATCCTTTAACCCTTTCACTACTTAAAATCCGGATTATTTAACAAACCCAATCCATTTCACCCTTTAATCCAAACCAGCCCACTCCACTTCACACAAAAAAACCAGCCCGGTCCACTTAAAATCATACCCGATCCACCCTTTTTACCCGGTCTTCCTACTCTACCCCAGTCAACCCACACTAACTTAAATAAATAAATAAAAAAATCCCTACTCACCCTCACACGCGCCAACTTTTACCCTCTTTTACCTCACCCACGAACCCTAAATTAACCGTACCTTAAATTCACCTCGTACTAATGATTATCCAATAATTAGGTAAATTCTGGAAGGTCCGGACACTGCCAGGGACACGTGGAGACCAACAATTGGAGGTGCCACCTCATAAAAATGATCTAAGGGCTGTGATTCAAGCGTGGAGAGCAAGCTGGGATCTAAGGGCTGTGGATGATCGACTAAAGCTCCCAGAAGGTTCCTGTGAAGCTTATAAATAGGAGTCCTCCTCTTCACAGTAGAGTGTCCAAATTTTATGTCTTAAAAATTTGTTACCAATTTATTTTCTGTCATTTAAGTGTTTTTCGTAGTGTAAACCTTTTAATTCAGTTGTAGGATACATTTCCAATTCATTTGTATTCAGTTCTTTCAGTTTTTATCAAAGTCAAATTTGGTCAAACTTATTGTTCATCAGCTTATTCTTTCTATATAAGTGCTTAATTTTCACATTTCTGCTTATCATTAATGTTATGAGTTGATTTCATTTAAGTTTCTGCTTAATTTTCATATATTGCTTAAAAGTCAAAAGAAAAAAATCAACAGTCAGCTAATTTTAGTTTCCAGCTTATTTTGTTTTTGAAAAGTTCTTTTCTAGATTAAAAAGTAGTTTTGTGATTCCTGGAAATTTGGTTTTCAGTTTTAAAAGGTCATTTTACTTAAGAATTTGCAAAAACAGCTTTCAAAAAAAAGTGTTTGGTTCATAGGCTTTTTCGGCTTCTACTATTCATGTGCATTCTTATGAGTTTTGATCTAGTTTATTATATGCTACTTAAGTTGTAGTTAACAGATGTTAAGTAGATTTGAGCACTATTGAGGATTTGAGTGTGTTAGTGCAGAAAATAGGAAGATTCAACTGCCTTTATAAGCTCCTACATAAGCTAAGCTCATTGATCAATATTTTTGGCAAATTAGTGTTCTCTTTAGTGATATAAGTGTAGGATCAGTAGTGGGAACTGTTTCTCCAAGATTTTGCAAGAGTTAAGTGTGAAATCTATATGAGCAGACCTGCACTTTTTTTTAGTTTGTCACAGTTAATTGCATGCTCTTTATCTACTCATTCACTTGTAATCTTTGCATGAGAATTGGTTTCTAGATAGTTAGTAGTATAGATCTCTAGATTCTGAGTTAGGTTTCCACTTTGTAGCTAATTTCATAGCTTAAATCCAGTCTGCAACTTAACCCATTGGACTGCTTTCACAACTGCATCAGATTTTGTTTTTTTTTGGGACCTGATCTAGCCATTAATTAGAATAGCAATAGTTGTTAAAAATTGGGCATATTAGGTTTTTAGGTAGAGTTTCATGTAAGCATTAATCTTATCATCTGGGATCTGCAAAATCAGCTTATTGGAATGCTTATTCAGGGCTGCAAAGTAGGCACCTAAGCTGTTTTGATTCTGTTTTGATTTTGAACTGTCCAAGCTTATGTCCAGCTTATTTCTTATGTTTGTGTTATCATTTTCAGTCTTTTTGAGCTTCCAGTAGTTAGATATGCATGTCTTTAGCTTTTTATAACTTTTGGCTTATTTTTGCTTATTTTTAGCTTATTTCCTATTAGCTTATTTACTGTTTTAGCTTATTTAGACATAATCAAATTTTGAAATTAATTTTCTTAAATTTCTTATTAAAAATTAAAATTACTCAAAAATTTTTAGAATTTTTTAATTAGTTTTACTATTTTTAAAGCATTTAATTAGTTTTAATTAGTTTTTAATTCATAAAAAATTATTAAAAAGTCAAAAAAATATTTTTCTTTTTCTCAAAATTTTCTTTTATCATTTTAAATGTAGGAAAATTATTTTCAAAGTTTTAGGGTTTAAAATTTAGAATATCATTTTTATTCACGTTTTTAAATTCGTCGCATAACGTTTTTAAATTCCGGTTTTTAGTTTTAAATTCTCGTGCTTAGATTACTTGTACATATAGCTTTATTAGTAGTTTTTAATTGCTATTTCATTGTTTGTAGTGTAGAAATCACAATTCTCACTTATACACACTCATTCACTACACGAATCACGTCCCGGGAACACAAATTCCATTCGATCTTCGTCGGGACAAACGACTCGGGTTTTGCATATTTCCTTTGCAATTCCTTGGACTATAATTGAACGAACCAATTTTTGGCGCCGCTGCCGGGGAAGGTTGAAGTGAGTTCGTGATTTCGTTCGTCGAATCGTGTTTTGAAGACCCTTCCTCGGAAGTTATCGTTTTTATAAAAAATAAAAATACAAAAAGAAAATAAATAAAACACTTTTCCTAAAGTGTTTTCACCATTAATAATAAATCCTCGCTCTCGAGAGGGCGTTGTAAACCATTCCGAATAAACAACAAAAGAGATCGTGTAATTAAACGTTTCTCGGATTATTTCTTTACTACAACCTATACACGGGGTTTAAGGAGGTCTTGACATTAAATTGCAGACCGAAGAGAGATCCATTCTTCTCTCCCGCCACGCTGCGCGTAATTTTGAAAGAAACGAGTACGGTTGATCAACGATCACCAAAAAGATAATAATTCTAATTTTTCCTTTATTAAAAATCCAAAAAGATTTTCTCTTCAAAATTATTTTCCATTTTTCTTTTGTTATGTTTCTAAACTTAAAAACCCAAAAATATTCTTCTTTAATCCTCTTAAAAGTTTAATTCTTCTTCTCTAATCCTCTAAACCGATAATTCTTTCTCTTCACCCTCTTATGTTTAATTCTTATGGATCCGACTTGTGTTAAGTGTGGCGAACCTTTCTTCGGAGGGTTGTGTGTTTGGTGTACGTGCGAGCAATGTGGTAGTAATATTCGTGACGGAGTTTGTTGGTTTTGTAATTCTCACACATATGATCAAAGATCGTTCAACAATCCTTCAAACATTTTCGATTACCCTCCAACACCACCACCGCCTCCGTTCACTTGTTTTAATTGTGGAAATCCCTCCGAAGCAGAAGTACCTTGTGGACAATGTTTTTGTAATCAATGTGGATACACAAATTGTATGTGCTACTCCCCGAGTGTTGAAACGTCTTACGCTTATGATACGAGCTTTGATAATTATCCTCAAAATGATTTCAATTTTCCTTTTCAAAACTCTTATGAGCAAGAACCGTATACGCTTAGTTTTGAGCCTTGTGGGGAGTCATTTGAAAATTCTCAGTATGAGCCAAATTTGTGTGATAATGACAAACCCACCATTTCGGAGTCACTCCAAGCACCCAACGAGGGTTACGAGGATGATTTCTTTGAACTTAAGGCTTTTAAGATCCACATTGAACAACTTCAAGCTTTGTCAAAAATGTCGAAATGTCGTATTGATAATGGACCATCGATTCCTATTCCCTCTCCGGTGAGGGAAATGGAACAAGAAACCGAGGTGACAAAGGACCCGGTACTTTCCACTAACAATGGAAGTGCTAAATACGTCCAACCTACGGTTGTCCATGAATCTAAGCCTACAATTGCTCCTCCTAAACCGTCAAAAATTGATCCTAACCTTTCTCGATTTACGGTTAAGAGTTTGTCAAGCAAACGAGCTGAGCTTAAAACAATGTCTAAAAAGAACAACTTACCTTATCTTAACGTTTATCAAGAACAAGAACCAGAGACCATAACGGAAGTGGTGGAAATTCCTAGCTCTCAGAGCACATCACTTGTCCCACCTCCGGATTCTTCAAGATGTTCTTCGAGACTTGTTATTGATGATTCCACTTCGTCCATAATTATTGAGTCCGTTGATGATCATGATGAGATATTTACCGATTCTGATGACGATTATACTTCTTTATCTTGTGGAGAAATCGATTATGCTGAAGAAGAAACTCCTCCAATCATTTCCGACTCTTCCCCTTCCCTCACTCCGTTTGAGGGAAGTAATCCTCTCTTGGAAGAGATCGATGCTTGTCTTAAAGATGAATCAATTTCGCCGGAAATTGATGATTCTTGTCTTGATCCGGAGGGAGATATTCTTTTTCTTGAAAAACTATTGAACGATGAACCATTACCTTCTCTCCCTCCGAAGGAAGTTGAAATCAATCCTTCAAAAGAATTTGATGAGCTTGTTTCCGAAACATTCAACACGACTTTCACCAATCCTCTATTTGATTTCGGGTCTGACTTTACTTTCATTTCAGATAACCCTATCTTTGATAGTCAGATGGAGGAGAGTGATGAGTATGTGACGGAACCTGAGCTCACAGATCATCATATGATTGATTCTCTTCATGAGGAGTTCTCCGGTGAACTCACTCATATCATACCTCCTCCGGAGTATGATTACTTTGCTTTTGATGAAGATCCTGACCCGGGGGGAGATGTACTCTATCATAAGAGTTTACTTGTCGATGATATCCTCCCGACCCTCCCGCCCGAGGTCTTTGTTGATTATAACCATAAGAGCTTCAATGTTGATATTCAAGATCAGAAAAATGGTAATCTTGAGGATGAAGAATGGATCTTCATTGTGATTAAGATCCTTCTCCCTTTCTTCACCTACCCGATGATTTCTCCTATCTTTCACTCCTTCGGGAGTGAAGATACAATCTTTGACCCCGGCATTTTCTATCTAGAGCCGTGGGTATCTCATCGGAGTGGAACTTTCGTATGCTTCAATGTTTATCCAAACATTTTGAACGAAAGTCCGATTGAGATTATCTCTTCCACTTGCTTCCCCAAGGACAAATAAATTCGGGGTCGAGTCAAGCTCATGTGACTCGGTTACCAAAAACAAGCGCTTCGTGGGAGGCACCCCATGCATATCCTTCTATCTTATTTTCTCTTTTCTAATAAGTGACGTGAGGAGGGCTTCCTCTTCCATGTTTCGGTGTTTTCTGTGATGTATCCAGGAATGCCCGATGATGAAGACTCTCGTGCTCGTAGTTTCCTTCACGCTACTCGAGTTTCATCATTCGCTGCTTATCCGATATCCAAAATCTTATTGTTTTACATCTATCTTTTGGCATAATTAATAAACGGCCTTAGATTTATGTAGGAGAACCCTTACCTTTAAGACATTGAGGACAATGTCTCGTTTTAGTCTGGGGGGGTAATCTTGCGATTTGATTTTTGCCTTGCATTTTTGCCGTTTTCTCATGCAACCCCGTTTTTCCTCCAAAATTGAAAAAAAAAAAAATAATAAAATAAAATAAAAAAAAAAATCCAAAAAAATGAGAAAAATTTTAAAATTTTTGTGCAAAAATATAATAAATTTTGACATTTTTGTTGATTTTCCGCTGGAGAGAGTAGGAATAAAATTCTGACTTGATCGGGCGTGTTGAGCCCTAGCTTGTCCCTTAACCATTTATAATCTTTAAGCTTGTGCTAGTCTTTTACACAAGGAGCTAGAAAACGCGAGTTCTTTTTAAGAGTTTGCAAGTTCCCGTATTTGACTTTATATATGCATGGCTTGATTATTTGGCTAAGCATTCGCGGATCTTATTATTTAAGATTTTAAATTTGCGAAGAACAAGAAATGATAGAGTTGTTTATAAGTTAGATTGCTAAACGTGGAGTAGTTGGATCTATTTAGAGCTCATCAAAGTTACTTGTGGCTTTTTGTTCCCATCAGCTTGTTTCACTCAAAAATAGAAATCTATGAATAATTAAAGGTATTTTGGTTTTGGCGATGATTAGTTTTTATTTCTTCCTTAGAGAATTCTTGCTTATGAAAGTTGGGTACACATCAAGGTACTGTCAGTGTTACGGTGTAATAGACTATTCCATCTTGCCGGCTCGCAACCGATGTTGGGATTGTTATAAAAGCCGTAGGACTTGGGGTTTGGCAAATAATTAATGAATAACGAATAATAATAATAATCCAAAGCCTTAAAAAGTTTTCTGCATCTTGCCGGTTCGCAGCCGATGTTGTAGACTTCTAATAAAGGCAGAGGAAAAATTCCAAGGTCATAATAGACTATCACATCTTGCCGGTTCGCAGCCGATGTTGTGATTGTTATAAAGGGCCAAGGATCAATAATAATATGTGCTTAATAATGTTAAAAATGCCAAATTTCAACTCCGAGGTATCCTAATAAAGGCTTCTGTCTCTGGACTCGTAGATGAGTTGTTTCGGTCGCAAATAAAAGGGATATCCTCAAAATCGTGTTAAATCAGAGACCTTGATGTGGACCTCATTTTTGTATGCAACGGTTTTCGAGGGAAGGTTTGGAAACTACTTAGCGTCTAAACTAGGTATCTTTATCGGACTAAAAATTATCAAAACGAGAATTCGAAGAAATTCATTTCTCACCAAAAATAAAATAAATAGAGGAAAATAGGAATTTGGGAACAAGAAGGCCACAATTAGCTTTCTGAGTAGTGTTGGCAATCTAACTTGTAAATAACAATGATTTCGTTTTTAAGCTTAGTTTGGGGACTCGTGAAAAATCAGGGACGACGAATTTTATCCGTATGGTCACTTCTTTATGAGTCGTGTTTCCTGCTCGAAGACCCTAAAAGTTATCATGAGATAATGATTGTCAACAAAACCGTCACTAGATTATGAGAAAAATACAAAAATAGAATAAAAGGAAAATCGGGGAGTTTTTAGAACTTAAGATTTCTTAATCTCTTTTGAAAATTTTGCTACTTCTCAAAGTTAGTAAAAAGATATTGGAAATTTTCGGTTTCAAAAACGTGTTTTTATAACATTGCATGAGGACATTGCAATAGCTTAGTCTGGGGGAATTTGGTATGTGCTGAAACACATACCTTTTCTTGACCAAAACCGGACCAAAATGACCAAAAACCCGTCCATAATGCCAAAAGATATTATGTTTTTGTGTTTTTATTATGCAGGGATGGATATTGCAAATTTGGACAAAAGACACGGAAAAACCCGAGAAAACGAGCACGGGATACGGAAAAGGCTCAGAACCAGAACCGGGAAGAGAATATGGTCAAAAAGTCAACCGAGGACCTCCAAGTATCAAGGATTTTCAGTTTCAGCCCTTGGATTATCTTTTAAATAATGGCAGCAAAGGTCCCTTGATTTTCAGCAAAATACACAAAAGGTCCCTATAAGTTAAATCCTTTAACCCTTTCACTACTTAAAATCCGGATTATTTAACAAACCCAATCCATTTCACCCTTTAATCCAAACCAGGCCACTCCACTTCACACAAAAAAACCAGCCCGGTCCACTTAAAATCATACCCGATCCACCCTTTTTACCCGGTCTTCCTACTCTACCCCAGTCAACCCACACTAACTTAAATAAAATAAAAATAAAAAAAATCCCTACTCACCCTCACACGCGCCAACTTTTTCCCTCTTTTACCTCACCCACGAACCCTAAATTAACCGTACCTTAAATTCACCTCGTACTAATGATTATCCAATAATTGGGTAAATTCTGGAAGGTCCTGACACTGCCAGGGACACGTGGAGACCAACAATTGGAGGTGCCACCTCATAAAAATGATCTAAGGGCTGTGATTCAAGCGTGGAGAGCAAGCTGGGATCTAAGGGCTGTGGATGATCGACTAGAGCTCCCAGAAGGTTCCTGTGAAGCTTATAAATAGGAGTCCTCCTCTTCACAGTAGAGTGTCCAAATTTTATGTCTTAAAAATTTGTTACCAATTTATTTTCTGTCATTTAAGTGTTTTTCGTAGTGTAAACCTTTTAATTCAGTTGTAGGTTACATTTCCAATTCATTTGTATTCAGTTCTTTCAGTTTTTATCAAAGTCAAATTTGGTCAAACTTATTGTTCATCAGCTTATTCTTTCTATATAAGTGCTTAATTTTCACATTTCTGCTTATCATTAATGTTATGAGTTGATTTCATTTAAGTTTCTGCTTAATTTTCATATATTGCTTAAAAGTCAAAAGAAAAAAATCAACAGTCAGCTAATTTTAGTTTCCAGCTTATTTTGTTTTTGAAAAGTTCTTTTCTAGATTAAAAAGTAGTTTTGTGATTCCTGGAAATTTGGTTTTCAGTTTTAAAAGGTCATTTTACTTAAGAATTTGCAAAAACAGCTTTCAAAAAAAAAGTGTTTGGTTCATAGGCTTTTTCGGCTTCTACTATTCATGTGCATTCTTATGAGTTTTGATCTAGTTTATTATATGCTAGTTAAGTTGTAGTTAACAGATGTTAAGTAGATTTGAGCACTATTGAGGATTTGAGTGTGTTAGTGCAGAAAATAGGAAGATTCAACTGCCTTTATAAGCTCCTGCATAAGCTAAGCTCATTGATCAATATTTTTGGCAAATTAGTGTTCTCTTTAGTGATATAAGTGTAGGATCAGTAGTGGGAACTGTTTCTCCAAGATTTGCAAGAGTTAAGTGTGAAATTTATATGAGCAGACCTGCACTTTTTTTTAGTTTGTCACAGTTAATTGCATGCTCTTTATCTACTCATTCACTTGTAATCTTTGCATGAGAATTGGTTTCTAGATAGTTAGTATTATAGATCTCTAGATTCTGAGTTAGGTTTCCACTTTGTAGCTAATTTCATAGCTTAAATCCAGTCTGCAACTTAACCCATTGGACTGCTTTCACAACTGCATCAGATTTTGTTTTTTTTTTGGGACCTGATCTAGCCATTAATTAGAATAGCAATAGTTGTTAAAAATTGGGCATATTAGGTTTTTAGGTGGAGTTTCATGTAAGCTTTAAGCTTATCATCTGGGATCTGCAAAATCAGCTTATTGGAATTTCAGGGCTGCAAAGTAGGCACCTAAGCTGTTTTGATTCTGTTTTGATTTTGAACTGTCCAAGCTTATGTCCAGCTTATTGCTTATGTTTGTGTTATCATTTTCAGTCTTTTTGAGCTTCCAGTAGTTAGATATGCATGTCTTTAGCTTTTTATAACTTTTGGCTTATTTTTGCTTATTTTTAGCTTATTTCCTATTAGCTTATTTACTGTTTTAGCTTATTTAGACATAATCAACTTTTGAAATTATTTTTCTTAAATTTCTTATTAAAAATTAAAATTACTCAAAAAATTTCAGAATTTTTTAATTAGTTTTACTATTTTCTAAGCATTTAATTAGTTTTAATTAGTTTGTAATTCATAAAAAATTATTAAAAAGTCAAAAAAATATTTTTCTTTTTCTCAAAATTTTATTTTATCACTTTAAATGTAGGAAAATTATTTTCAAAGTTTTTAGGTTTAAAATTTAGAATATCATTTTTATTCACGTTTTTAAATTCGTCGCATAACGTTTTTAAATTCCGGTTTTTAGTTTTAAATTCTCGTGCTTAGATTACTTGTACATATAGCTTTATTAGTAGTTTTTAATTGCTATTTCATTGTTTGTAGTGTAGAAATCACAATTCTCACTTATACACACTCATTCACTACACGAATCACGTCCCGGGAACACAAATTCCATTCGATCTTCGTCGGGACAAACGACTCGGGTTTTGCATATTTCCTTTGCAATTCCTTGGACTATAATTGAACGAACCATGTACAATAATTGTAACGAATGCGTGGGGAATGTGCTCTGGACCATCTTTGTACATCCGCTTCAATTAGCTTGTTGTATGCCTCAGGCTGAATAGCCTGTAGTATTTGCATCTTTCTTTCAAATTCTTCAGGTGTATATGCTTTGCATATACTCCAATATTGCCCCTTGGTTTCTTTTTGTTTTCAAAAAAAGATTAATCATTAGATGACGACAACAAATACCATGAAACGCCAACGGGTACTCATTGCGTACTGCTAACGCGATAGCAGGATGCCTATCAGATATGATAACCAAATCCTCACGATCGACTATGCATTCTTTAAGGACTGAAAACCACCATGACCAACAATCACCAGTCTCCCCTCTGCATATACCGTAAGCAACGGGCACAATTTGGTTGTTTCCATCCATGCCTACAGCTAATAAGTTTGTCCCTTTGTATAGACCCTTCAAATGTGCCTCGTCGACTACAAGCAGAGGGCGGAGATTTTGTACAAAACTTCGAATCTAAAAAAAAAAAAAAAACGTAAACCCCTTTTAATAAGTAAAAGTATAATAACATATCAAATTTATGTAATTTAAAAAAAATAAGTATAACTTACTGAAACACCAATGGCAACGAATAACATCTCGAAAACTCCATTTTTGTTTGTCTTGATACGTGTGATTGTGCCTAGGTTTTTTTTTCTAGGTTGTGACAATAATACGGTAACATTTCAAACGATTCTGTCGGTGAACCCCTAATCATTTGTAACCCATAATCCTTTCCTCTCCATGCTTGTTGGTAAGATATACTTGTTTTATATTGCGCCAACATGTCTTTTTGCATATCTTTTGGTTTTAAATCTCGTATATTGTCTTTTCACTTCTCACTAAAAATGTGACCAATAACTTTTTTATTTGCATTTCGATGGTTAGGATATGTTTGAGTCTTGGGACACGTGTGAATATCTTTCAAACCTGTAACTACAAACACATCTGTACCTTGGATGCGTTTAGAGTTAATTCTCCATTGGCAATGTGTATAATGAAAGCATTTACAATCAAACCTGTCTGGTTCCGACTTTCGGACTAAAAACTGGTAACCTTCTTTTAAACATTTCAACCTAATTGCAACGTCTATTTTTTCTCTTGTTTCAAAATACTTTCCGACAAAAAAATCAGAATCACAATTGTATTCGTTTGAACTTATTGGTTTGGACTGGTAAAGAGGTGTTTCTGGAATAGCAGGAGTTAATGAAAATATATTTTCCATTCATGGTGAATAGGTTTGGACTGGTAAAGAGGTGTTTCTTCATCTTTGACATCCTCATCGGCCTCCTCGAATGCAAACGAGGATCCTGGGTTTGTGAAGTACGGCTCATCTTTGTATCCGGACCCATCATTTTCATATTCATTCGATTCAATATTTTTAGATGGGCCATCATCAAAAATATACTTATTATGGTTTTTATTATAGAAATTGGATGAGTTTTCTTGAAAATCAGAGGACTCGATGTTTTGGTTATTAGTTGTTGTTTGAAAAAAATTGTAAAACGTTTCTGTTTCTTGGGTGGACCGAAAACATGTTGTTTCTTCAAATTCTTTGGCTTTAACCACATACAGATGTGGCATTCCTGCATTCGAGTAAGCGAAATCAGTAAAAAAAGTTACCTCATCGTCGTCGGTAATATCCATTCGAACGTCAAACGAAGGGTGCGAAAATTTAATATGCAGCCGAATTTTGGGATCCACATTGAATTTAGAACGCACATAATCAACTAACCACGAGTACGTGATATTAGTATACATAGCCACACCTCGTTCAGTGTCATCAAAATGTAATATACATTTGAATTTATGTATATCTGAAGTCATTGCTATGTGTATCTAAATTTTTTTGTATTAGAGTAAAAGTAGTTGCTACGTTTCGATATAAATCTTTCCTTATATACACATACATTACAATTGCGCGTACGCGTATTCTTTTACGCGGGATATGACACAGATTAGACCTGAAATATGACAATGATGTGACAAGTCTATGACAATGATGTGACAAATACGTACATTGATGTGACTAGTCTATGACAACCCCGCGTACGCGTATTCTTTTACGCGGGATATGACAATGATGTGACACGTCTATGACAATGATTTGACTAATCTATGACAACCCCGCGTACGCGTATTCTTTTACGCGGGATATACTCTTATTTAAGTCTTACATTGTTAAGCCAATTACACACAATCCTTTACACCGCTTACTAAAAAACATTTACTAATACATTCCTTTTAACGTTTTAAAAACATGTCGGACAACATACCATTCGACCTTCAAGTTGATATCATGAAGAAACTACCAGTTAAGTCTTTACTACAGTTTCGTACTGTGTCTAAGCGATGGAAGTCTTCTATAGACTTGCCGAACTTCATCCGTAGTTACGGTTTTTGTGAAAGAGATATGTGTTGTTTCAATTTAACATATATGCAAGGTAATATTGGTTTTATGTTTTCCGTAAATGAAAATTTAGCCTTTACGAATCTAGAAACAACTTTGAATCTTCCAACTCTTAAGCCAATTGCTACTTCTGAAGGTGTCTGGTGCTTTTTGTATGGTTCAAATATGATGGTTGTTCTTTGGAACCCATCAATAAAAAGATCTGTAGGAATATTCGTCCCTACTTTCTTGAATCAACCTGATTCACCAAAAATGGTCATCGGTTTCGGTGTCCGTCCCGACAACTTAGACCCTACCCTTTTAAAGATTAATTACCCGTATTACGGTCAAGGACCATGGTATGTGTCGGTTTATACATTGAGCTCCAGACGTTGGAACAATCTTGAAAATGACCGTTTGCCCCGTGAATCAATTAGAATTAAACGGTCTGGTCAAGCTGTAGTGGGTGGCAAAATTTTCTGGGTAGGTTCTGAAAAATTTGTTCATAGTGATGGTGTTTCGTACAAACGATACATGATTGTTTCTTTTGATTTGGTTACTCACCAATTTTAAGTGCAAGACATACCTCAATTGATAAGATCCATGGTTCAGCCTCCATTCTATATATCGCAGCTACGAAACTCTCTAGTAGTTTCAGGTAGTTACCTTGCAGAAGAGTGCAAAGTTTTGTGCGCATGGGAATTAGAATTTGATGGTGGTGTTGTATCATCGTGTCCAGTGCTATTCACCATCCCATTCCCAATTAACAATGAGGTAAAATTACTTTGATTTACCAAGGCTGCAGAACCAATTGTTCAAGCTAAGAGCAACCAACAAATAGCTCACTCACTACAAGTGTACGAGCGAACATCTCAGGAGTTTCAAAACATGGGTATTGAAGCAAATGGTGATTCGTTTTTCATTGGCCCATACAAAGTGTTAGCATTTAATTTATGCTATTTGAAAGAGATGGTCATTTGCTACTTAGAATTAATGTGTCATGTATAATTTGTATTTTAATAGTGGGCTTGTAGTATTAGTTAAGTTAATGTCCAATGTATAAGCATAATACATTTGCAAGCCCACTCAAAGTTAAATATGTAAAAGCCCATCAAAGTCTAACTTTGTTGGCTGTGAAACATATATCAACGCCACACACACACTCTTGCTAGAAGTGCCTCATTTGTATTCATAAGATGTGTGTGTGCGTGGTTATATGGAACACAGCCAACCATTTTGGGCAATGGTGGGCTTTCTAATGGACTTGGACTAAAAGAAACAAAGTGGGCTTAGTAAATGTATTAAACTTATACATTTGTCACACTAACACAACTAATACTACTAGCCCACTATACATATTATACATGACACATTTATTCTAAGAGGCAAATGACCATCACTTTTGTAAATGCTTGTGATGATAATGTTTCTAACAATGTGAAAAAGAATGATATGCCAGAACAGAAAAAGGGTCCTTTTATAACTAAGGCTAAGTCTAGATACATTCGAAGACTTATTGCAAAAGCTAGGAAAACAACGAGCAGCCTATTACCTAAGGATCACATTAAGTTTTGTGAATGGAAACCAACGGGTAGAATGTTTGCACCTAAGAATGGCACAGTAGAAATAGTTCCCAATGCATCAACGGAAACCATCTCTAAGTGTACTCCACCTGTTACATCTAACCCCTTGGAACCAAATGTTAAACGGTTTCCATATACAAAATCCTCTGTTCTTTGCAGGTCATTGAAATTTGTCTTTGGATCGTCGACTCGGGTTGCTCCAAGCACATGACCGGGAATCTGAAGCTGCTGATCAATTTTGTGTGGCAGTTCATGGGGACTGTACGGTTTGGGAATGATCATGTTGCAGCTATTCTGGGTTATGGAGATCTTCGGTTTGGAAATTATCTGATCACTCGGGTTTACTATGTCGAAGGGTTGGGACACAATCTGTTCTCTGTCGGACAGTTTTGTGATGCTGATTTAGAGGTTGCATTTCGGAGAAACACTTGCTTTGTCAGGAATTTGGTTGGGGATGATCTCTTAATTGGGGATCGTGGCACCAATCTTTATGCAATTGACATAAACCAAATGGCCTCTTCATCACCTATTTGTCTCATGACCAGGGCAGGCGAAACAAAATCCTGGCTGTGGCATAGACGTTTGTCCCATCTGAACTTTGACACGATCAACAAGCTTGCCAATGACGACATCGTCTCCGGTCTTCCTAAATTCAAATACACCAAAGAACACCTATGTCCATCATGTGAGCAGGGAAAGAGCAAAAGAGCAACATATAAACCTAAACCCGTACCTAGTTCGGTTGATAGGTTGCATCTGTTGCACATGGACTTATGTGGCCCGATGAGAGTTCAAAGCATAAATGGGAAGAAGTATATTCTTGTAATTGTTGACGACTATTCAAGATATACATGGGTAAAGTTATTGAGATCAAAAGATGAAGCACCAAGCACCATCATCGCCTTTCTAAAGCGGATTCAAGTTCTACTTCAAGCTCCAGTTAGGATAGTACGAACGGATAATGGCACGGAATTTGTCAATCAGGAGTTAAGAACATTCTATGAAGAAACTGGTATTACTCACCAGACATCAGCTGTTCGAACTCCACAGCAGAATGGGGTAGTTGAAAGAAGGAATCGAACCCTTGTAGAAGCTGCTCGCACTATGCTAATTTATTCCAGTGCTCCGTTATTTTTATGGGCTGATGCTGTTTCTACTGCTTGTTTTACTCAAAACCGATCCCTAATCCATCCAAGATTCAATAAAACCCCATACGAACTTGTCAACAACCGAAAACCGGATATTTCTTATCTTCATGTATTTGGCGCTTTATGCTATCCAACGAATGACAGGGAAGATCTGGGAAAGTTGAAGGCTAAGGGTGATATTGGAATCTTCATTGGTTATTCTGAAAACTCGAGGGCATTCAGGGTGTATAACAGGAGAACGAAAAAGATAATGGAGACGATGAATGTGAAGTTTGATGAAATTTCACAAATGGCTTCTGAGAGACTCGCTCTAGAACCCGCGCTTAACCCAATGACTTCCGGACATATCAGTTCGGGACTCGCACCTCAAGGAGCTCAATCAATTCATGACGAACAACCCACAACTCAAGAACTGGATAATTTCTTCGAGTTCATGTACGATGAATACTATGGTGGCGCTTCAAAAAATGCATCTAACCAACGTTCCGCTGCATCCACTCAACATCAACAACCACCACCACCACCACCTAATCCAGATGCATCCACAACATTCGAAGCTGGCGCACCAACTCCCTTGACATCAACATCATCTACATTTACTCCAGCAACTCCATTCATTGAAATTGTTCTACCAAGAATTGATGAGCAAGATCAAAATAATGCTGTGTTAGACGAAGAAGTCTTTGAAAACCCGTTTGGAACGGAATCTGGTGAATCCTCTTCCAGATTACATGAACCGACTAACACACATTTGTTCAGTCCAAGGTACCCTTCAACACTACAGTGGACAAAAGACCATCCGATTGAACAGGTCATTGGTGAACCCTCAAGACCAATTCAGACGAGAAAACAACTTCACACCGATTGCGACATGTGCATCTATGTCTGCTCAGTCAGTCTCATAGAACCTAAGAACATTCGGGAAGCAATGGCAGATAATGCCTGGATTGAAGCGATGCAGGAAGAACTTCTTCAATTTCAAATCCATGACACCTGGGATTTAGTTCCAAGACCAATTGACAAACTAGTCATTGATCTTAAGTGGTTATGGAAAAATAAAAAGGATGAAGAAATGACTGTGATTCGCAACAAGGCTCGCCTGGTGGCAAAGGGATTCAGACAAGAAGAAGGAATAGATTTTGAAGAGTCATTCGCTCCGGTTGCAAGGCTTGAAGCAGTCAGGATTTTCTTAGCTTATGCCGCTCACAAGAACATCACGGTTTATCAGATGGACATCAAGACGGCGTTCTTGAATGGAACTCTGAAAGAAGAAGTGTATGTGAGTCAACCAGACGGTTTCGTTGACAAAGATCATCCGGAATACGTCTACAGGCTAAAGAAGGCAATCTATGGTTTGAAACAAGCCCCACGGGCGTGGTATGACGAGTTATCATCTTTCCTACTTCATAATAATTTCACCAAAGGAACAATTGATCCAACCTTGTTTACAAGAAAATACAAAAATGATATTTTGATTGTTCAGATTTATGTGGACGACATAATATTTGGGTCCACTAATCCGACACATTCAAAACATTTTGAACATCTCATGAAAAGAAAATTCGAAATGTCCATGATGGGTGAATTAAAATTCTTTTTAGGCTTACAAATTCATCAATCCCCACGTGGAATTTTTCTAAATCAAGCTAAATACACAATTGAGATTTTGAAAAAACATGGTTTGGACAATTGTGACTCTGTTGGAACTCCTATGGTCACTTCACCAAAAATTGGCGCTGACCTATATGGGAAACCCATGGATCCGAAGAAATATCGGAGCATGATTGGTTCTCTCATGTACCTAACTGCAAGCCGACCAGATATTCATTTTGCTGTTTGCTTACTTGCACGGTTTCAGGCAAGGCCTACCGAACTTCACCTCCAAGAGGTTAAACGGATCTTTCGATACCTTCGAAGAACCATTAACATGGGACTTTGGTATCCGAAGGATTCGGAGTTTACACTAATTGCATTTTCAGATGCAGATCATGCTGGATGCCAAGTAACAGCGAAAAGTACATCAGGCGGAGCGCAATTTCTGGGTGAAAAGCTAGTAGGCTGGTCGTCAAGAAAACAATATTGCACTGCTTTATCAACAGCAGAAGCCGAGTATGTGTCTCTATCTGCGTGTTGTGCCCAAGTTCTATGGATGAGGACACAGCACACAGATTATGGTTTCTCTTTCAACCGCATACCTTTGTATTGCGATTCAAAAAGTGCCATAGCCATCTCGTGCAACCCAGTGCAACACTCGAAGACCAAGCATATTAGAGTCCGCTACCACTTCATAAAAGAGCACGTTGAAGAGGGTACTGTTGAATTGTTTTTCGTTAAGACTGAATACCAGCTCGCCGATCTATTTACTAAGGCCCTCCCAAAAGAGCGGTTTGAAAACTTAGTTCGTCGAATTGGCATGCGAAGCCTAACTCCCGAAGAGTTAGAAAGTCTTCTCGAATCTTATTGATTTACTTCATAAAGCTTCGCATGTGAATATATGTGTAAATATGTTTGTAAATAGTTATGTATATATTTTTGGTAAATATATTATATATATATATATATATATATATATATATATATATATATATATATATATATATATATATATATATATATATATATACTTTTTCAAAAACAAAAATATAAAAATAGCAAACTTCAAAAAGACATAAAAAATATAAAACATCAAAAACCAAAAATATTCTTCTCACGACATGTCTCTTGTCTAATCAATATTCTGTACGTACTTAGAAATGTCATTCAACAATGATACGGACATGTACAGATGCTTGAGCGAGAGTTATTTTTTATGTTTTTCTAAAACATGTCGTTTCTCAAATTCTTCATTACGGCTTTCGTGCATTTCAGTACGAAACCCGTGCTACATTGAATGACTTCTGATTATTTCCGATCAGAACTCGCAATGTTAATGGCGAAAAGCTAAAACCAGTGAGCACTTAATCAAAATTGTTTCAAAAGATTTTTCAAAGTCTTTTTATAAATTTTGTGCTCACAACAACTCCCTCTAAGACCTGCAAATGCTTTTAAACTCAAAAGTTTAACCATTTGCTCTGATTAAGGAGGAGTATAAAAAGAAAAATGTTCCATTTTCATGCTAAAATCAGTCCGTCTCTCCACAAAAAGTTTCATTTTAATCAACTGTTTTCAAAAATACCACTTCATGCTATTTTTGAGGGGGAGATTAGGTGTTTATTATAATATGGGGGAGAGGACGTGATTAAAATGTGATCTAAAAGAAGTTTTATCGTTTGAATCTCAAAACGAGTTCTTCAAAAAGACTCAGCATGAACCCTCGAATTGACGAAACTAAATGTCCGTTCTCGAAAAGACATGTCCTGGACGGGTAATAATTTCAAGCTGGTTTGCCAGTGATGTAAGCGTGTCTCGCAAAGGACTTGTCTGAGTAGAATGTACCAATTCGAGAGATGATCATTGAATATGACCGGGACGGGTAATAATTTCAAGCTAGTCTAACTAGTGATGTAAGCGTGTCTCGCGAAGGTCATGTTCATTGAAAGTCGATCATTTCAAATGTGCGAACTCTACCCAACATGTGCAATTTAGTTAAAAAATGCATGAGCACATGTGAAGGGGGAGTGTTTCAAAAATGTAGAACTCTCGATGTGTTAACAAAATGTGTTTTCTCATAAACACGTTGAGAGATTTTCACAAGGTTTAATGGCATGTGACAAATAATCTAGGATAATCATGGAGTAATAAGGTGATTATGGTTAGGTTATGTCCAATGATCCGCCAGAACCGGAGGGATCTACCCAAGGACTATTCCAATAGTTTAGCATTAGAAGTCCTTAGGATAGATTGGAAAAAGGAGTATAATGAGAAAGGAGAAAGAAGGGGTTGAAGAATGAAAAAGAAAAGTTTTTGTAAGGGTGAAAAGAAATAGCCCTCCATAAAAACTTAGGTCAGAAACCGGGTCAATATATTTGCTATCGGTACTCACTAAGGTGATACTGGTATTGAAGACAAGACGTCATGGACCCAGTGACGCAATGCACCACCCCTCCTATCCACTCAGATATCTCTTAAAAGATATTTGTTTCATTTCTCACGGAGAACACTACATAATCTATCGACCTCTCACTCCGAGATGTGTTGATATTGAAAAGGTGGCACTCTGCTCCATGCCTCCGACGACTAAATCCAAAACGCACATTATTGAGTCTAGAGACATGAGATTCATCAAAAGATCTCTTAGGAACACTTCCTATGCAATACACTTGTGTTCACTCAAAAGGATACAAGTTGTATGAGTCTTAAGGAGATCAAAGGATCTTGCCTCACGACATGATGGCCGAAGGACGAATTATTGCTAACTGTTTTATGCAGGTACCGACGAAAGTCTATCCACCATCATCATCTACAACGACGACGCATCTGGACAGAAGATGTAGATCAAGGCAAGACGACTCTTTGAAGATCACAGCGCATGAAGGAACATTGAACGAAGAATATTATACATTGACACACGAAGTTCAAGACGTCAAATGCAAAAGACCATTCACGGGAGCATCATTGAAATGACCATCCCTTAGGGGGAGATTGTTAGCAATCTATTTATGCTTATTATGAAGTGATGGTCATTTGCCTCTTAGAATAAATGTGTCATGTATAATATGTATAGTGGGCTAGTAGTATTAGTTGTGTTAGTGTGACAAATGTATAAGTTTAATACATTTACTAAGCCCACTTTGTTTCTTTTAGTCCATTAGAAAGCCCACCATTGCCCAAAATGGTTGGCTGTGTTCCATATAACCACGCACACACACATCTTTCACAAGTGCCTCATTCAAGATAATAAAAAGAGTGTGTGTGTGTGTATCCAAGTCCTCCCTAGTCTTTGTATTATCTTCATATTTGAATATAATCATTTGACTAGTAATTTTAACCATAAGATCCATACATATTTCTTATTGTTCTTAAGTGTTTGTGAGTGTCATCGTAGCAGCCAAGTTTGTATGATAAAGAAGAGATTTGTGGTGTTACAAGTGGTATACATGAGCCTATCAACAAGGTAGAAGGTAAGATTGTTCGGTTTGTGTTACAAGAGAATCTGTCGTGGTTTTTGTTCATAAAAAGGCCACGAAGTGGGTTTGTCTTGTGGAAATCGAATGGTAACAATCTTGGTTTGGTGAATTTGTGATTTTTCCTCACTTGTTTGCTGGGAAAATATTACATTTTTTGTGTTCTTAGTTGCTTTGGATCGAAGTGATTCAAGAAATAAAATCACTTTTGTGTTATTGAATATTATAGTGTTTTATTGACTTGATTTGATTGGTTCAAAGTTGGTACAAGTTGGTGTAATTGGCAGGAATTATAGCAAAGTGGGTAAAAAGTTGTCAGGGAAAGAAGGTTTCACGTGGGAACGTACTTAAAAGTCAACAAAGGTGGCGTTTTATCGCAGTTGTGAAAATATCTGCGTTTTATCGCATTTCAGAAATTCTATCGCAATTGAGATTTGCCAGGTTTTATCGCAATTGCAACTGCGATACTTATCGCATTTGGCCATTTTAAGCCTTATCGCAGTTGGGCTTGTCATAGTGTCATCCGAGATATTTGCCCAAATGCGATATCGGACAAAGAAGGCTCTAGGATATCGGACAACACTATCTTATCGCAATTGCCAAAAATTCATTTTTCACAGGAGACTTAACGGTCCATTTTTACGCGAGATTCAAATTCTGGTACAAGAGTGAAAATTTTGGCCCAAAATTCAAATTTTTTGGCCAAAATTCGAATTTTTCGGGAATTTTTGGCGTAAAAATTTCTTAAACTCAAAATTTTCCAGCATCATTAGAATGTCATTTTATGGCATATTTCACAACAAAATCACAAATGAAATTATCGGACTGCACCTCAAAATCACCACGTATAGCCGAAAAGATCCTGATCAAGATTCACAATCAAATGACAATGGCTATATATATTGATTGTTGATTGTTATCAACTGTGACTACAAGGATGATGATTCATTATTACTTATTTGAAGTTGAAGTGGAATATCTCGGGTACGTGTACTTAGTATCTTGAAGATATCGGGGTTGGTTGGATGCATGATTCTTCGAGATCCTTGTTTGGGCACTCATGGGAATAGTGATTAAGTCTTGGGTTATCTAGTTTTCATAGGTCAAGGGGAGGATGGACGAAGACCTAGTTAACTATCACTTAAAGGAGATACGTTGTAGTACTCAGTGTCACACAAAGATGTGGATAATTCAAGAGATGTTCATATACTGTTAAGGAAGGATGGATGGGTATATGAAACGACCTATATGCTTTAAGGAGTTACGTTGTAGTGCTCAGTATAGGTTCTTAGTCACACGTTCGTGCAAGTTTAAGTCACAAGTTTGGGTTATTCTACTTCAGTCTCAAGTTCGTTATAGTGGGTTTTCTCCATCAGTAGTCACTACATGAAGTCGTTGCTTTTGATACAGGAGGTTAGATTGGCTATATCGACATCTTCTCACGGGCTGATATGATTCCTTATAAAGGGCTTCCAGTTTGTATTTCACGTACACATCAGTATGCTGATTCCGATTAATCTTAACCAGCAGGGGAGAGAAATGTACGAGCTGATCTCTCATGGGAAAAATAACTGGGATGCATTAGGTGAGATAAAGATGTTGATACCATATTCCCCCGAACTGCAGGGCACTCAGGGCATTCAAAATATGAGGTTGTCAGTTTGGGGGAGAGCACTAATTAGGGGAGAGCACTCAGGGCACTCTCAATTAAACCCTAATTAGATTTGCTCACTTAGTTCGTCTGCAAGTAAAGAAATGGCGGCTGAGAAGATTATGCAAGCTGAACGAAGTAATGAAGTTTGAAGATCTTTCTCATGTTTTTGTATTGAATTTTACTTGTAGGGAACATTGTAAGCAATTCCCGTATGACATCACTTTGGGGAGAGATTGTTAGCTTTAAAGTTTTGTCATATGTAGGGAATTGCATTGTTAGTAAATACGAGGACTAGTCTTGCCATTAGGGCATAGATATCTTTGTATAAATACCCTCCTAGTTGTGTAGGAGGGTTTGGGATTCTCAGTGTTCTTTGGAGGTGTATGTGTTTTTCTTGACTTCTCTCTCTAGAAAAACATATACACCTCCGCCAATCTATTAATAAGATCATGTTTAAACTTTATCACGAGTTTCCCCGACCTCCCGAAAGTGAATCTTGGTCTCTACACAAAGAATCACTAATTCTTCTTGATCAACCAAACAATACCTATATGGTTTAGTTTGGTGTGTTTACGGTTATCAATGTATGTCTTTTCTAGTTTCTAAAATTGTCCTAGGCTTTTTAATATATGCTACAACTAATTAATGCAATTTGTTTGTGCTTAATGTTCAATGTTTTTTATTTATGTCTCCAGTAACATAATGTTGCCAATATACTTTATGCTTTATATATTAATACAATGACGTGACCAAAACATGACAGTTGCATGCCTATGTAATTTTGTATAAAAAGATATGACAATGATGTGACAAATACGTACATTGATGTGACTAGTCTATGACAACCCCGCGTACGCGTATTCTTTTACGCGGGTTATGAAAATGATGTGACAAGTCAATGACAATGATTTGACTAATCTATGACAACCCCGCGTACGCGTATTCTTTTACGCGGGATATAACACAAACCTGTCTATAAAAACTCATTCACAATTCAATTTCTCTAAACACATATCACCATTATCAAATTATCTAATCTCTAGAAAAATTTAACAATTCGGAAAATGGCCGAACAAAACAATTCCGGATACACAAAACGATACCAACATAATGTTGGGGCTTCATCTACCTCTTCAAACATCCCGGACAGGTTAATACCCGGTCCAGCTGGTATTATTCAAGCGGCTATTCTCCGAAAAAATGCGGACATTAGGGAAGGTGGCCCTGATTATTGTCTAGTGCCAACACAAGACTATGTAAGAAAGATAAAAGAAGATGTCGTTGAAGATGATCATTTTTCACGTGGGCCATGGCTATGCGCTATTAATAAGCTGCGTAATAGCGAAGGTATCATCGTAACTGGTTGTCTTGGCAATATAAAAAACTGTATCATAAAAGGGAAACTTGAACTTGTTGTGGCTGTAATCAAGACTTGTACTCCTACCGCACTTGGTGAGCTAACAGTGACACTTAAAGATCCAACGGGGACAGTCTCTGGTACAATTCATCACAAAGTCCTTACAGAAGAATCGGGTTACAAAGACTCTATCAAAGTCGGAGCTGTGTTGGTACTTCGTAATGTTTCTGTGTTTACCCCAAAATCAACACCCTTTGGTCTTAACATTACATTGAGGAACATTGTTCAGGTTTAAGACAAGGATACAGTTTATATTGGCTGAACCTTTTAATATTGTCTATGTAATGTTTATTTACATAAACTTCGTCTTTTTTTTCTTTGTAGTTGAATAAAAGTAAGTTTTATGTTATATTAATCCTTATTAATAGTAACAACTATGGTATATCAATACTTCGTTTCTTGATAATGTAGTTGAATTAGGGTTTAACAAAACTAGGGTTTTTTTTTATACTTATTTTAAGCATCCAAATTATCCAGAGAACTAGGGTTTGTTTTATTTTTTACACTAATTTTAAGCATAAAGCATCAAACCCTAACTAGGGTTTTTTTTTTTTTTTTTTTTTTTTTTTTTTTTATACTTATTTTAAGGGATCCAGCGTATAACTTTTCAATTAATTATATATCTTGCGTAAAAGAAAGGATCCTGCGTACATGTTAACGCGAGATATTACTTTATATTTTTTTTTGTATCCTGCGTACAAACATACGTGGGATGCTTTGTAATTTTTTTTTTGGACGGCTTATATCGTTTACACGTAATCTTGCGTAACCTGCGTATGATGATACGCAGGATGTATGGGTATTTTTGAGTTTGGCAAAAATTTTGGGCATTTTGAGAGAACTACCCATTTACATGGGTAGCACAGTAATTTTCTCTAATATTTAACCATCATACATCTTCACAGCATACATCTTCACAGAAGACATGATACCAAAAATACCATTTCAAACTACAAAAATAACCAAGTTGTCTAAAATGCGTCAACAGACCCACGACCCTTACTCACCCAAGACCCTCACCATCACTCGAAACCAACAACCAAGACTCTCACCATCACTCGAAACCAACCACGAACAATCAACCACGAACAATCAATAGAAACCAATCACGAACAATCAATCATCACTCGAAACCAAACACTCGAAACCAACCACGAACAATCAACCATCACTCGAAACCAAAACCGAACACCAACATCACCACACACCCGTCTTCTCCACAAAAAGGGTTTCGGCCCACATTATAACGAATCCAAATCCAAAACACTAATCCATACTAAACGAAAAGAGACACAACTAGGAAATATGCTCGGTTTCGAAACGGGATAAGCTCTTCGAGCTTTTTGGACACCAAAACAACTCGATACACGAAGAGGAGTGATACCATTTGAACTTTAAAAATCGTTTTTCACAAAACCCATTAGTTTCACACGATTTATTTATAAATCGATTCACAAATCTTTAAATAACACTAAAAACCGATTCACACTTCGTGTGAATCGTATTTTTAACAACCTTTAATTGCCTTTCGTTTTTAAAATACTTACCACAAGAAAACTAAGCTAAGAGGACGGTGGAGGGACAAAAACGCGAGTAACAACTTCGATCTACCTTCCAAGACCTTCAATACTATCGGATTTGTGTAAGGGATTGGTGGTTGTGGTGTTTGGTGGCGGCGGTGAGGTGGTGGTTGAGGGTAATCTTGGTCCAATAGTATGAAGGGGGTAGGGAATTTATACAAGTCTGTAACATTGCCAATCTTTAATAGAATAAATGAAATGACAAGATTATCCTCATATTTAACGGTCAAAGAGAGTCAAACTAACGGTGTTAGTAAAATTGGACCAAACCCGTTACGGGTCAGCGAAAACAGGACAAGATCCGTTACTTTTCAAACTATTGGATCAAAATCGTTACACCCGGTAAACTACAAGGACCAAAAATGTAGTTAACTCTAAGTTAATTTATGTGTATCAATCAAATTGTTAATATCAATTCCCCACAAGATCACGGGGCCATAGTTTCTATGCAAAACTTAGCCTTTTGAAAAAGTACGTATAATTTTTTTTTAAAACAGATGCAAACCAACTTCTTAGTTACAACTTCATAAAACGAAAAGAAAACAATAAGTCACAAGAAAAAGAATACACGGATTGATTATGCCCGTCACTATGGCTAAGAAAACAAACAAAACATTTAAAATTTGGATCCATGTAAATTTAAATAAAAATAATTCACTTTATCTATTTATTTTTTTCATGCATATTTTCACCACACCACCTTACACTTGAACTCCCAAAAACGGAAACAAACCACACCACAAACAACATACTTTCTTTTCGAATTTATATTTTCGTATAATCATTATGTAGATCTGTTAAGGATCAATGATCACGATCAACGGATCATCACCCTTCTCGATTACAAATTTCTTGACAGTTTTCTTGAAATCTGTAACCACAACGACCTCATACGTGCCTGGAAAACCACGAAACTTGAACTCACCTTGCTCATCGACATGTCCATGAGTATGAGACATCCATTCTTTCTTAAGCTGAATAAGCCGATTGCCAGCTTCGTTAATATCACCTTCAGCATTTACCAAATGAGAGTTGTCCCGACTCATAAACAACTCCCAAAATCCCCATAGTATTATACCTTCAACAGCCGGATGAGCAAAAGCTTCACGCAACATAACCTCCAAATCATCAGCTCTAATATGCTCGTTAATGGATGAAACATCAAGCTCGGTGAACCAAATGGGGAGTCCAAGAATTCCTAGTTTGTCGAGAGCCGAACAGACAATGGGACCAACTGGACTATCAATATGTCCTTGAATCCCAATGCCGCCAACTGGTGCACCCTTTTGTTGTAAATCAAGGATTTGGGCTATGTATTTCTCTGGGGTTGATCTTGTATCACATCCATCCTCAATGTGGTAATCATTTACAAATAATGTGGCTGATGGGTCTAATTGGTTTGCGGTTTTGAACATGTTGGGTCGTATATCCTGGCCTAATCGGTTAGGGTAAAATGAGCCATGAAGCATTTCATTATTCACGTCATAATGCTTAAACTTGCCTTTGTAACGGTTTAGTAAACTTGTTAATCGGTTTTGTACAGCTGTTGCTAAGTCTGTTTTACTGAGGTTCTTGACCCAATCTTGAACTGTGTTGTCAACGTCCCAAAAGATACAATGTCCACGGACAGCTATGTTGTTATCGTCACATAACTTAAGAAGGTCATCCGCGTCTTTGTAATTTAATTTCCCTTGCTGTGATTCGGTCCAGTACCATTTGAGCTCGTTTCCAAACACGGCCCAGTTGAAATTTTTAACAAAAAATGCCACGAAATCTTCGTTGTCGATGTTTGTGCGGCTGATGCAGGCACCAATTGGAAAACTGTTTCGAGTTTGTTTGACTATGACTGTTGTACCATACATATTGCTCAAATCTGGGGTCGGGAATTTCAGGGTGACATCTCGTTTACGGATCTGTAGGACAACATGAATCAAAGAAAGCATACATTAAGACCAAAAACGCCTTTTGCTTAAATTAACATGTGTATAAAAAAAATATAAAAATAGTTGCTTTAATGTGAAGGATCGGAAGATTTTAAGCATAAATATGCGCTTAGCGATTTTCAACTTAATCAACCCCTTTGGCCCGTTTACCTTTTAGCTAACGGTTTACTAGTAAGCAGACCCGAGTACTCTATTTATTTTGGAAGTACATTCCATCTTTAATAGAAATAGAACTTACCAAATCAGTTTGTCTTTTCAAATGCCTAAATCTTGCCTGACGGTCCACAGCAAAGATCTGAATTCCAGCAACCATGAAACTGGTTCCAGCAGCTGGACCTTGAATATAAACCATCACTTTAGCAGCTTGCTTTTCGATTCTAAAAGATCCACAAATTTCATACCAACGTTCAGCATCATTGATCTCAACTTGGCCACCATTGACCCACTGGCTATCAACGCCAAGAGCCACATTTACATTATGTGGACCAGTGGCTCCAGGACCAAGACGAACCCATGCAGATACTTGATAAGTTACATAAAGTTTCACATTATCTGTGATCATCTGAGCGGGACCCATCCAGGTCTGAGTGCGATTAGTTATGTGTATACAACGGCCACTTAGGGGCACATGGGGCCCGAGCGTGTCTCTTGCAGTCGGTGGTAGTATATGAGGTGAACCAGTCATGACCTTTAACACGCAACTACCAAGGGGGAACCACCCATTTGTCCCATCACTTAGATTACTATTTGTGATAATGTTAACTCCATAATCTGGATTCTGAGGATTAAAAAGATCCAGTTAATAATCATTTTTATAAATTCTTTAAATGAACCAAACATGAAATTCTGGGACAGACATAGTTTTGTCCCATTTTAGTAATATGCAGGAACAGAGTTTTACAAATCACAAAACGTTAAAAATTAATCAAAATACCTCAATGTCTGGTTCGGGTGAAGGAGGTATTTTCTCGGCATGTTGCACCACTAAGCCGTCAAGGAGAATATCTGTGCCCGGAGGTGGACCTTCAAGATAAATTACGACATTTGACTGCATACCATTCAGAAGAAACTTGCCTTGCAACTGTGTCCAATCTGAATCCGTCACTTGCGAGCTACAATGCAATAGAAAGAAAAGAACATTAATAATTGTTTAATGACTACTTAAGGTGGAAATTACAACCCATAAACTTAAGAACGATCGATTCCGAAAAAAAAGAACTAGCTTGTACGATCCTCACCCCTTGCAAGGCCGGAGGTCCTTTTCTACCTTTGGTAGAACCGGAAACAGCCTCTCTACCTTAGGTAGGGGTAAGGTTGTCTACGTCTCAACCTCCCCCATACACTGTGGAAGACGGTATTGGGACCCATAACCCGTGGAAGACGGTATTGGGAGTTACTTTACTTTTCTTTTTTTTTTGTACGAATAATGAAAAAGTCAAATGTATTTTGATGCATATAAACTAATACAACATTTTATGGAAAAAAATTTGTTCATACTGAAATTTATACATATGTTCAACTCATATCTAAAATAATATTTATAATAGAAATTGTCTTTATAAATCTGCCAGGTAAACCAAACAGAACCTGAATCTATCTATTTAATATGCATCATTCTGCCCTGTACAAAACATGCATAACTCGACCCCGCATTTTGAAACCATTAAAGACGATGCGAAAATTAAACATTCAATAGAGATAAAGAAACGAAACATACTTAGCGATGCCAATGTATTGTTCACGGGAATCTGGGGTTTGGACCCACAATGTAGCTCGAACATTGGTGCTAGTAACATTATTACCAAAGATTCTAACAAAAGCAGTAATTTCATAAGCAAGCTTTCGTTGAACTTTTCCAGTAATATCTTGTTGAATCCCATTCCAACTTTGTGTGCGCTCTGCAGTTGCTGCAAAGAACTTTCCAGATTTAGGAAGTATTTTACCATCTCCCATGGATTCATGTACTGCAATCTTGCATCCCCTTCCAGTCCAGTTATTAAGTCCATCCTCGAATCTGGGGTTCACTATGATGTTGCAATCGTGGGTATAGCAACATGGCTCACTTTTACCCTATAAATTAGTAATCAAGCAGAACTTAGAGTTTCTCCATATTTAAGTCAATGGGTCGATTAAAGGATCGTACTGATTTTGGTCGAACTTACATGACACAAGACGCACACGGATTCTATGAGAATGTTTACCCCAGGAGCCGGCCCTTCTATGTAAAACACGATACGATCAGGTTTATCCGACAAAACAAATGTACCTTCCAAGTTCGCCCATTCATCTTTAGAAACAGCAGTCCTTCAACAAGATGGTTAGATGTGTCAATTTGTACCCATTTTACTATAAATGCTAGAAAGGTCTTTCTTTATAACGCGCATCTTTATAGATACTTATACATAACAATTTTGATTATTAATATTATAACACTGTATGACACATTCATTATTTATTGTGTATTTGTTTCAACGGATAAAATATGAAAGAAAAGGGAAATGATACCTTATTATGTTCAGATGCTTGGTCCGCGAGTGTTGATATTCAAGTTTAATGGTTGCAATGACATCAGCCTTACCTTTCAGACGGGTCCCTGAAACTCCCACACGAGCAGAAACTTTGTAAGTGGAACCTGGTGAAACTTTTCTTGTGATATCTTGTTCTAAGCCTTGCCAGTTTTGAGTTCTGTTTGTGACAACAGCATGCCTTTTGCATGATTTTGGTGTACATTCTTTGACTGAAGGCGAAACAAGGAAAGCATCACAGCAGTTTGCATACCATGCATGCAAACCATTTGAGAAGGTGTGGTTGTCTATGATATTAGGCGTATGCCAATTCTTTTCACTTCTCTGCGCATTTTGTTCCTGCAACTGAAGCAAAATAAGCCAAAGAATTAAGTTCTATTAATTTGTCTCTTAATGTTTAGATTATGAGGGTGCCATTTGTAATGCGCTCGTAGAAGTCGATATGTGCTAAAATAGCAACGGGACCAACAAAATGATAACAAGAATAAATGAGAAACTAACATATTTATGAATAGAGCATGTTGGCTAAAGCATTAAGTTCTATATGGACCCATCTATATTTAAATGGGTCGATTTGAGCTATAATTAAGTTCTTTTCGAAAGGGTGATACGAAAATAAATTTGATTAAAACAAATGATTACTTTTAATGTATAAGATAATCATCCTAATCTCCTTTTACCCGAACTAAAAAATTACCCATTTGTCCCATCACTTAGATTACTATTTGTGGTAATGTTAACTCCATAATCTGGATTCTGTGGATTAAAAAGATCCAGTTAATAATCATTTTTATAAATTCTTTAAATGAACCAAACATGAAATTCTGGGACAGACATAGTTTTGTCCCATTTTGGTAATATGCAGGAACAGAGTTTTACAAATCACAAAACGTTAAAAATTAATCAAAATACCTCAATGTCTGGTTCGGGTGAAGGAGGTATTTTCTCGGCATGTTGCACCACTAAGCCGTCAAGGAGAATATCTGTGCCCGGAGGTGGACCTTCAAGATAAATTACGACCTTTGACTGCATACCATTCAGAAGAAACTTGCCTTGCAACTGTGTCCAATCTGAATCCGTCACTTGCGAGCTACAACGCAATAGAAAGAAAAGAACATTAATAATTGTTTAATGACTACTTAAGGTGGAAATTACAACCCATAAACTTAAGAACGATCGATTCCCAAAAAAAAGAACTAGCTTGTACGATCCTCACCCCTTGCAAGGCCGGAGGTCCTTTTCTACCTTTGGTAGAACCGGAAGCAGCCTCTCTACCTTAGGTAGGGGTAAGGTTGTCTACGTCTCAACCTCCCCCATACACCGTGGAAGACGGTATTGGGACCCATAACCCGTGGAAGATGGTATTTGGAGTTACTTTACTTTTTTTTTTTTGTACGAATAATGAAAAAGTCAAATGTATTTTGATGCATATAAACTAATACAACATTTTATGGAAAAAAATTTGTTCATACTGAAATTTATACATATGTTCAACTCATATCTAAAATAATATTTATAATAGAAATTGTCTTTATAATCTGCCAGGTAAACCAAACAGAACCTGAATCTATCTATTTAATATGCATCATTCTGCCCTGTACAAAACATGCATAACTCGACCCCGCATTTTGAAACCATTAAAGACGATGCGAAAATTAAACATTCAATAGAGATAAAGAAACGAAACATACTTAGCGATGCCAATGTATTGTTCACGGGAATCTGGGGTTTGGACCCACAATGTAGCTCGAACATTGGTGCTAGTAACATTATTACCAAAGATTCTAACAAAAGCAGTAATTTCATAAGCAAGCTTTCGTTGAACTTTTCCAGTAATATCTTGTTGAATCCCATTCCAACTTTGTGTGCGCTCTGCAGTTGCTGCAAAGAACTTTCCAGATTTAGGAAGTATTTTACCATCTCCCATGGATTCATGTACTGCAATCTTGCATCCCCTTCCAGTCCAGTTATTAACTCCATCCTCGAATCCAGGGTTCACTATGATGTTGCCATCGTCGGTATAGCAACATGGCTCACTTTTACCCTATAAATTAGTAATCAAGCAGAACTTAGAGTTTCTCCATATTTAAGTCAATGGGTCGATAAAAGGATCGTACTGATTTTGGTCGAACTTACATGACACAAGACGCACACAGATTCTATGAGAATGTTTACCCCAGGAGCCGGCCCTTCTATGTAAAACACGATACGATCAGGTTTATCCGACAAAACAAATGTACCTTCCAAGTTCGCCCATTCATCTTTAGAAACAGCAGTCCTTCAACAAGATGGTTAGATGTGTCAATTTGTACCCATTTTACTATAAATGCTAGAAAGGTCTTTCTTTATAACGTGCATCTTTATAGATACGTATACATAATAATTTTGATTATTAATATTATAACACTGTATGACACATTCATTATTTATTTTGTATTTGTTTCAACGGATAAAATATGAAAGAAAAGGGAAATGATACCTTGTTATGTTCAGATGCTTGGTCCGCGAGTGTTGATATTCAAGTTTAATGGTTGCAATGACATCAGCCTTACCTTTCAGACGGGTCCCTGAAACTCCCACACGAGCAGAAACTTTGTAAGTGGAACCTGGTGAAACTTTTCTTGTGATATCTTGTTCTAAGCCTTGCCAGTTTTGAGTTCTGTTTGTGACGACAGCATGCCTTTTGCATGATTTTGGTGTACATTCTTTGACTGAAGGCGAAACAAGGAAAGCATCACAGCAGTTTGCATACCATGCATGCAAACCATTTGAGAAGGTGTGGTTGTCTATGATATTAGGTGTATGCCAATTCTTTTCACTGCTCTGCGCATTTTGTTCCTGCAACTGAAGCAAAATAAGCCAAAGAATTAAGTTCTATTAATTTGTCTCTTAATGTTTAGATTATGAGGGTGCCATTTGTAATGCGCTCGTAGAAGTCGATATGTGCTAAAATAGCAACGGGACCAACAAAATGATAACAAGAATGAATGAGAAACTAACATATTTATGAATAGAGCATATTGGCTAAAGCATTAAGTTCTATATGGACCCATCTATATTTGAATGGGTCGATTTGAGATATAATTAAGTTCTTTTCGAAAGGGTGATACGAAAATAAATTTGATTAAAACAAATGATTACTTTTAATGTATAAGATAATCATCCTAATCTCCTTTTACCCGAACTAAAAAATTACCCATTTGTCCCATCACTTAGATTACTATTTGTGATAATGTTAACTCCATAATCTGGATTCTGTGGATTAAAAAGATCCAGTTAATAATCATTTTTATAAATTCTTTAAATGAACCAAACATGAAATTCTGGGACAGACATAGTTTTGTCCCATTTTGGTAATATGCAGGAACAGAGTTTTACAAATCACAAAACGTTAAAAATTAATCAAAATACCTCAATGTCTGGTTCGGGTGAAGGAGGTATTTTCTCGGCATGTTGCACCACTAAGCCGTCAAGGAGAATATCTGTGCCCGGAGGTGGACCTTCAAGATAAATTACGACCTTTGACTGCATACCATTCAGAAGAAACTTGCCTTGCAACTGTGTCCAATCTGAATCCGTCACTTGCGAGCTACAATGCAATAGAAAGAAAAGAACATTAATAATTGTTTAATGACTACTTAAGGTGGAAATTACAACCCATAAACTTAAGAACGATCGATTCCCAAAAAAAAGAACTAGCTTGTACGATCCTCACCCCTTGCAAGGCCGGAGGTCCTTTTCTACCTTTGGTAGAACCCGGAACAGCCTCTCTACCTTAGGTAGGGGTAAGGTTGTCTACGTCTCAACCTCTCCCATACACCGTGTAAGACGGTATTGGGACCCATAACCTGTGGAAGACGGTATTGGGAGTTACTTTACTTTTTTTTTTTTTTTTTTTTTTTTTTTTTTTTTTTTTTTACGAATAATGAAAAAGTCAAATGTATTTTGATGCATATAAACTAATACAACATTTTATGGAAAAAAATTTGTTCATACTGAAATTTATACATATGTTCAACTCATATCTAAAATAATATTTATAATAGAAATTGTCTTTATAATCTGCCAGGTAAACCAAACAGAACCTGAATCTATCTATTTAATATGCATCATTCTGCCCTGTACAAAACATGCATAACTCGACCCCGCATTTTGAAACCATTAAAGACGATGCGAAAATTAAACATTCAATAGAGATAAAGAAACGAAACATACTTAGCGATGCCAATGTATTGTTCACGGGAATCTGGGGTTTGGACCCACAATGTAGCTCGAACATTGGTGCTAGTAACATTATTACCAAAGATTCTAACAAAAGCAGTAATTTCATAAGCAAGCTTTCGGTGAACTTTTCCAGTAATATCTTGTTGAATCCCATTCCAACTTTGTGTGCGCTCTGCAGTTGCTGCAAAGAACTTTCCAGATTTAGGAAGTATTTTACCATCTCCCATGGATTCATGTACTGCAATCTTGCATCCCCTTCCAGTCCAGTTATTAACTCCATCCTCGAATCCGGGGTTCACTATGATGTTGCCATCGTGGGTATAGCAACATGGCTCACTTTTACCCTATAAATTAGTAATCAAGCAGAACTTAGAGTTTCTCCATATTTAAGTCAATGGGTCGATAAAAGGATCGTACTGATTTTGGTCGAACTTACATGACACAAGACGCACACGGATTCTATGAGAATGTTTACCCCAGGAGCCGGCCCTTCTATGTAAAACACGATACGATCAGGTTTATCCGACAAAACAAATGTACCTTCCAAGTTCGCCCATTCATCTTTAGAAACAGCAGTCCTTCAACAAGATGGTTAGATGTGTCAATTTGTACCCATTTTACTATAAATGCTGGAAAGGTCTTTCTTTATAACGCGCATCTTTATAGATACTTATACATAATAATTTTGATTATTAATATTATAACACTGTATGACACATTCATTATTTATTGTGTATTTGTTTCAACGGATAAAATATGAAAGAAAAGGGAAATGATACCTTGTTATGTTCAGATGCTTGGTCCGCGAGTGTTGATATTCAAGTTTAATGGTTGCAATGACATCAGCCTTACCTTTCAGACGGGTCCCTGAAACTCCCACACGAGCAGAAACTTTGTAAGTGGAACCTGGTGAAACTTTTCTTGTGATATCTTGTTCTAAGCCTTGCCAGTTTTGAGTTCTGTTTGTGACAACAGCATGCCTTTTGCATGATTTTGGTGTACATTCTTTGACTGAAGGCGAAACAAGGAAAGCATCACAGCAGTTTGCATACCATGCATGCAAACCATTTGAGAAGGTGTGGTTGTCTATGATATTAGGTGTATGCCAATTCTTGTCACTGCTCTGCGCATTTTGTTCCTGCAACTGAAGCAAAATAAGCCAAAGAATTAAGTTCTATTAATTTTTGTCTCTTAATGTTTAGATTATGAGGGTGCCATTTGTAATGCGCTCGTAGAAGTCGATATGTGCTAAAATAGCAACGGGACCAACAAAATGATAACAAGAATGAATGAGAAACTAACATATTTATGAATAGAGCATGTTGGCTAAAGCATTAAGTTCTATATGGACCCATCTATATTTGAATGTCGATTTGAGCTATAATTAAGTTCTTTTCAAAAGGGTGATACGAAAATAAATTTGATTAAAACAAATGATTATTTTAAATGTATAAGATAATCATCCTAATCTCCTTTTACCCGAACTAAAAAATTACCCATTTGACCCTTTACGCGTTCCTTTTATCGCCACCTCTAGGTTACATGCATAACAAGTTACATTAACAATAAGTACTACTTCCATTATTTATCGGTTGTCATCATCAAACATGTGATATGAAATCTGTAATTATTGATTTCTTCTCAATGATGAAAGACGTTACTTCGAAGGGTGGTTTGACAGTAGTTCTTTATTATCCCACCATTCCAAAGAATTTATACAATTTGAGTTTTTAGTGCTTCGTTATTCCTTCTTTAATGTATCTATGGTATCCTTTTAACATCAAAAATCATAACAAGTAATCTAAAACATCAAATGTTTGGCAAATAAATATTTAATAGTCAAATTTAACACATAGACTTATAACTTCTCTGTTGCAAATAAATATTTCTTCAATATTTTATCAATTTTAATTCAATGCAACTACCATGTCTTGTTCACACAACAACTTTGTTGATTCTGAAACTAAACACTACATTACATGTGACTAGCTATCTAAAGTCAAACATTGTCAATTAACTTCACCAATGGTCCTCCAGATTCCACAAACCCTAAAATAAAAACATAACACACACCTGAACGTGAAAACCATCTTTGCCATTGATCATTGATGCTGTAGGGACCTCCATTGATGGATTCTCCATATATTCCTTAATATACATCACACACAAATGTTAAACAATGTATACCTAAAAAAACAAGTTATAATGAAAAAAAGAATATGAAACGCTAATAATTATTATTACCTGCAAACTGTTGAGATTCTTGTGACGTTTTAAGATACTGAAAACACATGCTAGTAAGTTTCCCATTTATATGCAGATTTTTTTCAATGCAGATTTTTTTCATTAAACCTTACGTAAACTTCAATAATGACACATCATTTTAATTTAAATAAATAAATAACAATTTTCCATTTAAACCCGTGAAGACCCATGAAGTATTTAATATATTTAAGTAAAATAAATCAGTGGTTTCCTTTATCTTTTGGTTATATAGTTGAACCATAACCTATAATAATGCGTATGCTTGAATTCAAATAAAAGATTTGGTTTTTAATGTGGGTTGAAACATTGTCTTTTTTTTTATTTTATGTTTTTGTGGTTGCTTACACTACAACATTCGACCTTTTCGGAGGGGACTTTTTTTAGCCTTTCGGCGAAGACATGTCCCAGCCAATAGCTTTCGGCGGGGACCCGCCGAAAGTTCCCCGCCACAAGCCCGCCGCTGATACTATTGGCAGTGACAAATGTCGACTTTTGGCGGGGACATGTGGGTCCCACAGCCTTTGAGCTGGTCAAACTTTGTCCAGCGTGGCAACTCTTTTGGCGGGGACATGTCCCCGCCAAAAAGTTAGTTAATTAATCAGAAAGTTACTTAATTAAGGGATTATGCTAATTAATTATGTCTCCCCGCTAAAAGAGCCATCCACTGTTACGGTAAACTCTTTTGGCGAGGACATATCCCCGCCAAAAAAATACTACACTGTTACGGTAAATTCTTTTGGCGGGGACATATCCCCGCCAAAAGCCTCTGACCCATTTTGCAGCATATTGCTGCAAAATGGGTAATTTCCAGATTTTTTCCGAAATTTTTCCCCAAAAAACCTACAACATCACATCCTGTTTTTGAACCTGTTTTACGATACAAATTCGCTAAATATACAACAACAACAACAACAACAAACCCAAATTCGCTAAACATAATATGATATATATCCAAATTCGCTAAACATAATCATATGTATCCAAATTCGCCAAAAACGGTTCAAAAACCGTGATCACATGATCATCTACAAAACTATACATAAGCTAGCTATCCGCAAAATGGTCCAAAAACTATACATAAGCTAGCTATCCGCAAAATGGTCCAAAACTATACGCGGGGAACAATTTAGCGGGAATCCTGACACATAAACTACATAAACACATACTAATCCATGTAAATCTACACAACTTTGTCCATAACCCCAAAACAAATATAAACCGACCCATCGGACCCAAACAAGCCATACGCTACTCCCCAGTCTCCCCACTACCCTCCCCGGTACCTTGAGACTCACCCTATGAAGCATTTTGTGATCCCGATGTCCCCGGCAAGCCACTCGCTAGCTGCTCGGTAAAACCCGGCTGACTCCTGGCCCAATCCAGCAAAATATCAATCTGTGTCCTTTGCGTGGACAACTCATCGGATTGCTTATGCACGGTTTCCTGCAGCGAGGACGAGGAGGCTTGCTCGCGAGCTCGTGAGACGCTGAGGGTCGTCTTTTGACCACTGCCGGGTAACACTGGACCTACGCCAGGAACATGACCGCGCTGCTTACCGCCGATCACCTGGCGCATAATATCCAGGTCAGTCATACACGTCCTGGAAGAGGTGCTCTCTATCCGCATCCGTACCATCTCATTCTGTTTAGTTACAAAAAAACAAGAAAAGTAATATGTAAGTCGTGATTTATTATATTGCATTAATGTGGGTGAGTTTTTGGAAATAAATTATACTTACGTATCTAGCCTCGAACACTGGAGACTCAAAGATGCCGCCTCTCGTATGGTTGTGTCTGTAAAGCTCGATCAAGTCTCTACCATCCGTGGAGTCGGTGGAGCGGCTCAACTGTTTATAAATAAAATCAATCAAGACTCACCCAACACTATATATATAAATAAAATGATTAAAAAGTGTCTTACGAAGTTATCGCGTATAACAGCTAACGAATGGGATCCATGAAGGCTAGAACTTGTGCTCGCGAACCGGTTTTGCCTGTTGATCGCCCCGATCTTCAACTTCTTTGGGTCTGACTAGTACTTCACCTGCTTATTATAAATAATAAAAACTATTATATAAATGAAATATTATTATTATTATTATTATTATTATTATTATTATTATTATTATTATTATTATCAATATGTGCGCACTTAGCCTCATACTTGACGCGTTTACGTTGTGCAGCTTCAATCAGCCATACCAGTTTGCATCAAGGGCGATGATCCAGTCAAATCAACACATACATCAAGACCTCCGTCCCACGAGTAAAGCAACATATCAGCTTGACGTAAGGATTTATCCCTTTCACCACAAAGCCCAATATCAACCTCTTTACGAGCCGAAACCCCCGACCGAGAACATATGTCAACAAGAACATCACGTACCACGTTATGCCGATGTTTAATACCGATAATACCAACACAAGATACAGCATGGTCCCCATAAATATCCCCAGTAAAGACCCTGGAACAAGCTGAGCATGGCATCTGAACAGAGAATAGGGGAACACCGAGCCGATAACATAACACGCACCGATAGGTGATGAAGCGAAAAGTGTACCGCTTTTAGGGGGTCATTTAAGCCCTAAATCGTATTTATTTGATCAAATATTGCCCTAAATCGTTCCTTTTGTCATTTTAGGTACTTTGGAGAAGAAATCTGGAAAAGGAAGCATTTTGGACGTTTTTGGAGCATAAAAGTGAAGAAAACGACAAAGTCTCCAAAGCTGCTGGAAAAGTACACTTGACGGCGTCAAGGATTGCTCCTGACGGCGTCACGGCTTGGCAAAAGAGGTGGATATGAAAAATACACGTGACGCGCCAGAAAGTTTTACAATGGAAAGTCTGACGGCGTCACCCTTTAAGGTGATCAAGGCCATCACGGTTTAAGTTAAAGAGAGACGGCGTCAAGCACTATTTGTAACACCCCGTACCCGCTTAGACTGAAATTTAAAACTTTTGACGCGGAAACACTTGACTTTACCGGACTCATACAATTTCTTCATTTACATATCCAAAATATATCACATTTAACCCTTTTAAATACTTGTAAGAACATATACTCTAACACCTCTCAAAACATTTCATAATCAATTGTATAACACAACCAAACGACCCTTCAGACCAATGATACGCCGTATCCTTTTTGAAGGATACGCCGTATTACAACTGAGAGACAATGCGCCGCATCAACCTAAAATGATGCGCCGCATCACCTTAAACTTCTGATACGTCGCATCTAATATACTAGATACGCCGCATCACCTTAACTTCTGATGCGTCGTATCTAATATACTAGATACGCCGCATCGACCAATTAAGACAGAACATCAGCAGGAAAACCTGCATATACTCAACACACCACACAATCCACTTTAACATCAACACAACATTATAACTTATGCCAAAACACTCATTTTACATTCAAAACCACAACAAACCATAATACACGGCCATTGACCCGTTTGACTCCAACATGAGTACGAATACACTTAAATCCAAACGCCCCTTAAACGTTCCTATGCTACGATGCGTCGGACCCCTCCAAGCAAACTATGTTATCCGGGAGATACATATGGGGGCATGCGGTATGCATTCGGGACCAAGATCAGTAGTGGCAAAGGCAATGCGGCAAGGGTATTACTGGCCCACCATGCACCGGGATGCCCGTAATGAAATTCAGAAGTGTGACTCATGTCAAATACACGCTCCAGTTCCGAAGCTTCCAAAAACAACACTTACACCAATTATGGCCCCATGGCCGTTTTATCAATGGGGGATAGACATCCTGGGTCCGTTGCCACAATCCGCCGGGAAGGTAAAGTTTGTTATAGTAGCTATTGATTACTTTACCAAGTGGATGGAAGCCAAACCGTTAGCCAGGGTGACCGAAAAAGATGTGACGAAATTCGTCTGGGACAATATAGTTTGCCGATTCGGCCTGCCGAGTGTGATTGTCACGGACAACGGAAAGCAGCTTGTCGACAACCCGTTCAAAAGCTGGTGCGAGAAGCTAAACATCCGGCAAATCAACACAGCCGTGGCTCACCCGCAGGCTAATGGCCTTGTGGAAAGAGCAAACAAAAGTTTATTGGCAGGAATCAAGGCAAGGTTAGGCCGGACTAGAGCCGGATGGGTAGACGACCTACCGAACGTCTTGTGGGCTCACCGGACATCATTGAAGCAAAGCAATGGGGAAATGCCTTTCAGCTTAACCTATAGTAGTAAGGCAGTCATACCGGCTGAAATAGGCATGCCGACTCACCGAACGATGGTCATCAGAGAGGGAATAGATGAGGATGATACTCGCCGGATTGAAGAATTGAACGAGAGGGAGATGCGTCTGAACTTGGATTTACTACAAGAAAGGAGGGAGGAAGCAGCAATAAGGGAGGCTCGGTACAAAACAAAGATGGAGTGATACTACAACCAGAAAGTCCGTCCGGTATCTTTCAAACCGGGAGATTTCGTGTATCGAAAAAACGAGGCCAGCCGAGTCGAAGATCAGGGTAAGTTGGGTCCGAAGTGGGAAGGACCGTACCGGGTAACTGAAGCATATCAGTGTGGCTCGTACAAGCTAGAGACTATGGACGAAGAGGAGGTGCCGGGGAAATGGCACGCAATTAACTTAAGGAAATGTTTTCTATAGTGATGAGTATGTAAGGCTATAAGCCGTTAGGAACAAGTTATTATTATGAAATATATTATATATATTCTCCCCCAGACTGGAGAGGAGAAAATTTTCCCATATGATGTTACGAACAAAGACAAGGCACTCACATGGCTCCGGCGGAGATTAGCTACCTCTGTTCGGCCCATATAGCCCAAGTTTAGCCACCACGGCAACATTTAGCCCTAAAAAAAAAAAAAAAAAAAAAAAAAAAAAAAAAAAAAAAAAAAAAAAAAAAGAGGCGTATTCGCCCCTAACGGCAACATTTAGCCCTAAAAATGAGTAAGGGAAAAAGCCGAGGCGTATTCGCCCCTCACGGCAACACTTAGCCCTAAAAATGATTTAAGGGAGAAAGCCGAGGCATTTTCTCCCCTAACAGAAATATTTAAACCCAAAAACGCTAATGGAAAGGCCAGGGTATATTCGCCCTAACGGCAACATAAAGAAGAAGCCGAGGCGTATCCGCCCTAACGGCAAGATAAGTGACGAGGTGATCACAGCGCAAAATTACATATATACATAAAAAAATAAAAAACACAAACATGTACACAAAGTAAGCATAACAAAGACCGAATCAACTATCATTAATAAAAGATCAAAAGTTACAGTTATCCGAACAACTACAAGTTCATTACAATCTTCCCAAGCAGCCACATGAGGCGCGCAAAAAAGAGAGACATTGTTTTCATACACATGATTAGTACAAGCTTCACAGAGCATCCGGAACAATCTTTACCCATAGTCAAAATGGAGACAGACCGAACCCCAAAATACGATGATTCAAGAGGCAACATCATTTCCTGCGGCATTCCCTTCGACTGCACCACTCCCATCACCAACATCTACGTTGACCGATTCAGATACGACATTCTGTCCAACAGAATCAACAACCGTAGAAGCTTCGATGGGCGGAGCAGGGGCAGGATCCGGAAAGAGCTCCATGATCTCGGTCTAAGGTTTGTAGCAGGCACTGCTGACTTTCTTCACATATGGGTATTCCGTGACAAAGAGCTGGTCATACAAAGGTGGAAATTTTGCTTTGGCATCAAGATCCAAGTCATCAACATCTGCTAGAACCTCGGCAACTTTCTCGGGAGTCCGATCAAGATGGACACCATCCAAGAACCCTTCCATAGACGAAAGGCTGAATGGAACGGCCAAAGATTCCTTATACTCATGGCTGCTGAGAAGGCGGCGAATCATCTCCGGTATGAACTCCTTGACCACGTTAAATCGCTCCATCTCGGCAGTCCCCGCTCGGATTGCCAGATCCTCTCTCTCTTTCCGAAGGTCCCGACTGTCCTTCTCCTCAACAGATAGTAAATCCTTGGTTTTACCTAACTCAGCCTCTAACAACTTGATCTTTTCAGCTTGTTCTTCTTTTTCCTTCTCTAACTCAGAAACACGACCACTCAGATTCAACAACTTGATATCACAACCCGCGTGCTCACTGCGCAATTTCTTCAATTCCTCCGGCTCCTTCCGGGCGCAGTCTTTATGCGCTTCGGTAAGATTGTTGAAGTCCCCAAGCAGAGTTTCAAACCGAATTAGAATATCAGATTGCGCTACAGAACTCTTTCCCAACAACATCCAGGAACGACGGAAGGCATCCTCGTCGTTCAAACCCTCCAAATATTCCTCCTCGTCAAAGCTGCAAACCAATAAGTCAAGAGTACATATCATTCGGAAGTAAACATGCGAATATAATAATAATAATAATAATAATAATAATAATAATAATAATAATAATAATAATAATAATAATAATAATAATAATAATAATAATAATAATAATAACATTCAAGGGCTATACCCTTTCCCTCGGCGTCCCGAAGCGCCGCCCGGGGAACCTGAATGAGATCAATAACATGCTCAGCCAATCGCTCGACATCCTCTACATTATATTCACCCCTCGGGAAGGGGTCAGAAATATCCGAATCATGATGACGCCACGGCATGGCAAAAGGAATAGCTCTTCTATCTATAAAAAAAGAACTGATTCTTCCACCCCTTCAGGCCTGTCAGAATTTTGTTAAAACAAACTTTCTTCTCTCTACCTTCACGTTTTTTGAACGAGAACCAGTGCCCTTGTTTACTCAATTTATAAAACACCCGAAAGAGAGAAGTGGTCGGAGAGATATGTAAACTTCGGCTGTAAACCTCGAAGAGAGAGGCACGATGTAGACCGAGAGGAACCATCTGGGAGATGTGGACTTTGTAATACTTGATCACACTCAACAAAAACTCAGAAAAAGGCACACTAATACCACATTCGAAGAAATATTCCTGATATAACCCTATGGTGTCCGACGACAGCTGGTCCATAGTCATATCTGGAGGAGGAAGCCTCGGATTTAAATCTAACGGAATACCGGCCTCCATCAATATCAACGTTATGGCCGCCTCATCCATACGGGAGGTATATTTACGAATGTCGAATTTAGGCACAAACCCTTCGGTTTCCGGAGGATCCTCCTCACGGGAGGAAACCGATCGACGCGACATAGCCGGAGGGAGAGAGGGTATAGCCGAATAGCAAAGATAACAAGAAGTGGGAAGATGGAACGTACCTTTCGATTCGGAAGAACTACGAAGCACACTCAAGAGAAACGCTCGGAAAGGACGAAAGAAAAATGTGTCAGAGGAATATCAAATATTACAGTGGTAAAAATGAAGCGATTGTGGCTATCTATAGGCAAAATGAAGGGAGTGCGAAACGTCGCATCGTGTCAGATGCTGACGTGTCCACTCCTCATCCACACGATCAGACGCGCTGCCACGTGTCCCAATCTTAGTGATACGGTAAAAACGACGGCGCCCCCATAAATGCGCGTAATGATGGTTTTTGGCATTTTATACACGAACAGCGGCAAACAGATCCCAACGGATTAATCACATTGGGAAGCCGGAATACAAAATTTTACAAAGTATCACACCATCGCTACACGATACTATGATACTGGGGGGGACATGTTGGCGTATATGGCCGAATGGCCCAAACCGAACGGACCTCACAGGTCGTTCGGACAAATGACATTCCAGACTAGGTCAAACTCTGAGCATACATATCCGAACGGTTTGATCCGAACGAACCTCCAATACCGGACGAACCTCATGGGTCGTTCGGACCAACGGTCATCTCCAGAACAAGAAGTCAACCCTAACATTAGTAGTATGTGACAGAGTCGCAGGAGCCTTAGCAGGACAGGGAAAAGACCCAAACAGGGAAAGATCCCAGTTGCCGCTCAAAAAGGTCACCATCATTCTTGGACGCATCCGATGGGGACAAAAGTCGGCCTCCTATATAAGGAGGAATAGGTTTGTAGTTAAGGGTAATTTTTCATGTTCACACACATTACTTAACTCTCATTTCACTTATCATTCCTTATTCCGACATACCGATACTTACTCTCACGCCGGAGTTTTGTCCTGGGGTCATACCAGGGGCGAGACTGAGGCGTTTATTGTTTTAGCAGATATCCGAAGGGTTTGACGACATCAAGACCGAATGATACTTTGAAGAACTAATCATCCCGCAGAAAAATACTTAAACACTG